>APFE030195512.1:4236-34539 GCA_000404065.3 Pinus taeda | reverse complement strand
GGGGGGGGGGGTGAATCAGTACTATAAAATCAATAAATTTTTCATTTTCATACTCAGATTCATTTATGCTACTTCAGTTAAGGGAACCCACATGTATACGCAATTGTGTTTAATGCAACTAGTGCATATCCAGTAAACTTATGATTCAGTTAATCCATTATATGTTGACCTTTAATCAGAGCATTAGAACCTCATTAATCATATAAACAGTACACAGGTGCAGTAAAACAGAACAGATCATCACACATAAGAAGCACACATGAACACCATGATATAAGGGGGAAACCCATTGTGGGACAAAAACCACATGTTGTTGTTTTCTTTAAGATAAGAAAAACATGTTTACAATCTTGTACTAGCACAGACTCATACTAGTACGTAGGCACCCACCTGCAGAAGGCTACAACCTTCTCTTGTTCTCCAGCTTCTACTAGAAGTGAGCTACAACCCCCTAGCTCTTGTACTAGCCAATATATTTATTAGTATGTAGGTGTTGACCTACAAAAGACTACAGTATTTTCTTTTCTTTTAGGGACCATGTTTCATAAATTTTCAGATTGGATCCATCAATACAAAACAATCACCATTGCAATACAACCATCAACTATATCTGCAACATCAATCTTTGAATCACCCAAAAACTGAATCATTGAAACCCTGTCATCAAAACATAGTCACCAGTACATAGAGCAGAACCCAGAACTCTGCAACCACCACTAGAACCAATAGCAACTTCAAATATCAAATCTCATAATGTATATGCTACTTGGTTGTGTCGAACCAGTGTGTATACGCTCTTTCACCAAAGAGAACCCGTGTATAGATCTGAAAATAATTACTTATACCTTCGATGCAATTTTCAACTTCAGATATACCTAGAACATAAGATATAAAGGATAAGACATGCGTCAGTATTTAGATCTATTCATGATCATACCATAAAATAATAATGCATTTTAGTCTTCATGATCTCGATTCATCAACCTTCATTCGCCACCAACATGCATCCTTAACAATGCATCACATACCCATAACCAGCATACTAGATCTCACACTTCATTAGGTATTCATCACTTGAACACTTACACTTTGGCCTGATGATCTTCTTCTCCTTATATAGGTTTAGGCCTTTGTCAATACCATGGTCCAAAACCACGTAGGACCAATACCTTGGACCCAATACCTGGGGTCATTACCTCAGACCAAATACCTTGGACCAATACCAAAATACCATCGACCAAATACCATGGAACAAATCTTAGTTTTCCAATATGTACGTGTCTTTCCTTGTGTGAAAGTGCATGTGTACGATATGCGCGCCTTTGTATATAGTGAACCTGCGTGTATACACGACTTGGTATATAGTGGAACTGCGTATACCTTACTTTCTTCATTCTTGTTTTTTACCTGCTATACTATGATCTTCCAACACCTTCTTCTTTACCAAATACTAGAAGTACTCTTGTCCCCTTGTTTTCTTAAACACCTTCTTGTCGATAATTCTTTCTGGCTGCAAATTATTTGTTGTGGGTAACTGTTTTACCCAATCAATCTCTTGGGTATCTTGATCTTGTGTTGTATCATATGCATTTTCACCTTCATAATTGTACAGGTCTGCAACATTAAAAATTGGTAATATTCCAACATCAGGGGGTAACTCAGTCTCATATGCATTTGCAGAAAACTTTCTTAACACTTTGCATGGTCCAATTTTCTTGAACTTCAATTTACTATACTCCCTCTTTGGAAATCTCTCCTTTCTGAGATGTGCTAAAACCAAATCCCCAACTTCAAAGTTCACCTCTCTTCTCCTCATATCTTCTCTGGTTTTATACTTGATGTTGCTATCCTACAACTTTTGTTTCACTTGTTCATGTATTGCTTGCATTTCTGAAGCAAAATCTTCACCCTCTGCACTTCTCATTTCTTCTTTTCCCAAATTTCTTAATTCAACTATTCCTCTTGGATGCATTCCATAAACAATATGGAATTGACTTTGTCCTACACTTCTATTAGGTGAGTCATTATATGCATATTTCGCTTGTGCCAATACTTGATCCCATTGCTTTGGATGTTCGGCAGTAAGGCTCCTTAAAAGATTGCCTAAACTCTTGTTCACCACTAAAGTCTGTCCATCAGTTTGTGGATGATAGGCAGAACTGAAACTTAATTTAGTTCCCAGCTTCTTCCACAGTGTTCTCCAGAAATGTCCAACAAATTTGGAATCCTTGTCTGAGACAATACTTTTGGGCAACCCATGCAATCTTACAATCTCCTTAAAAAACAAATTAGCAATGTGGGAAGCATCACTAGTTTTATAACATGGAATAAAGTGTGTTATTTTTGAAAATCTACCCACTACAACAAAAATTGAATCATTACCTCTAGAATTAGTAATGGGATATACAAACCTGTGTTTCGGCTCCTTCCCTTTGCATATTGATCAATTTTGCAAGTTCTCACATACTTCTCCACTTCAGATTTCATTTTTAGCCAAAAATAAAATATGTTTAGTTGTTCAAAGGTCTTCTCTATGCCAAAATGTCCTACAAGTCCTCCACTATGCTTTTCTTTGATTAAATTATCCCTCATTGAATAGTTTGGTATGCACAACTGATTTTTCTTAAATAACAACCCATCTTGTAAGAAGTAATCCAACCATTTAATCCTATCCACCAAAAAAGGATTTTTACAAGCCTCAAATGCCTCTTTAAAATTTAAATCGGTCTCATATAATTCCTTAAGAAAATCAAAACCCAACACTTGGATTTGACTCTCTTGAAATAATGCATTCCTCCTACTTAAGGCATCTGCAACTTTTTTTGACTACCCATTTATATGCTTCAAAACAAAATGGAAACCTTGAAGATACTCTACCCATTATGCATGTTTTTGGTTGAGCTTTGGCTACTGCATTATAAACTATAGTGCATGGTTATCTAAATAAAGGATAAATTCCTTTGACATTAGATAATGCCTCCATTTCTTCAATGACTGCACAACTGTGTAGAACTCCTTATCATAAGAAGAATATTTCTTTTTAGAATCATTTATCTTTTCACTAGAATAGGCTATTGGCCTATCTTCCTGGCTTAAAACACCTCCAATTGCTTCTCTGCTAGCATCACACTTCACTTGAAAAGGTTTGTTAAAATCAAGCAAAACTAAGATAGGATTTTCATTGATTTTTTCTTTAACAACTGAAAATTTTTGTCTGCTTCAGCAGTCCATTTAAATGGTTTTTTATCCTTCTTTATGGTCTCAATAATAGGTGCATTAATCTTACTAAAATTCTTGATGAATTTTCTATAAAAGCTAGCAAGACCATGAAAACTTCTTACCTCAAAAACACTCTTGGGTGAAGGCCACTCCATAATTTCCTTGATCTTTTTTGGATCCATCTTCAACCCTTCAGTAGAAATAACAAAACCCAAGTACACTAGCTCTTCTTTCATGAATGAACACTTCTTCAAATTCAACAATAATTTCTCTTGCTGCAGCCTTTGTAAGACATAGTTCAAATGCCTCATATGCTCCTCCTTAGACCTACTGTAAACTAATATATCGTTCAAATATACTATTACAAATTTACCAATGAAATCTTTAAAAACTTCATTCATGAGTCTCGTAAATGTATTTGGTGCAGTTGACAACCCAAAAGGCATTACTCTCCACTCATACAGTCCCTCATTTTTCTTAAAAGCCGTTTTCCACTCATCCTCTTCTCTTATTTTTATCTGATGCTACCCACTTTTAAGATCTAGTTTTGAAAAATACTTTGCTCCACTCAAGCAATCCATTAAATCTTTATTTCCAGGCAAAGGAAATATGTATCCGATTTTGATTTTATTGATAGCTCTTGAATCTGTACACATTCTCCAGCCTCCATCTTTCTTTGGGCTCAGCACGGTTGGCACTGCGCAAGGGTTCAAGCTTTCTCTGATCTGCCCTTTATCAAGCAATTCTTGCACCTGCTTCCTAACTTCTTCATTTTCTGTAGGAGTCATTTTGTAAGCTGCTTTGTTAGGTAGACTTGCTCCAGGTATCAAATCTATATGATGGCTAATTCTTCTAATGGGTGGTAATTCATTAGCCAAATCATCAACAATAATATCACAATATTTCTCCAACATTTCTTGAATTTCAATGGGTAAATCAGAAACTTTAGTAGAAGTCATTATTACCTTGGGCTTGCAAATTACAGCAAAATTTACCTCATTTTCTTTAATCCGCTTCAAGTATTCCTTTCCTCCAAGTAATAGAGTTTTTGGATCACTGTTCTTTCCTAGTACATCTTCTTTTTAGAGAGGCAGCAACGTATGATTGACACCATCCTTCCCAAACTTATAGGTGTTTCTTTTCCCATCATGCATGGCTCCTCTGTCATATTGCCAAGGTATTCCAAGCAATATGTGGCGCACATCCATTAGCATCACATCACATACAAATTTATTTTTATACTTGCCCACCTGAGATTCCACTTCACATTCTTCATTCACCAACAGTTGATGTCACTTTTGCAACCATGACTCCTTGTAAGGTGTTGGATGTTTCATTGTCTTCAGCTTCAATTTCTCCACCACTTCTGTAGAGACCAAATTATTAGTGCTGCCACTATTAATGATCATCTCGCAACATTTCCCTTGGACTTTACACACTATCCTAAATAAAGCCTTCCTTTGTGATGGTTCAGCCATCTCCTTTGCTAGCTTGAGCAGAACTTTATTAACTACCAAAGATTCTCCTCTCTGTGGTATATTTTCTTCTTCTCTCACTATTGTTGCTGGTGCTTCTCCCTCAACTTGAGAAACAATGGCATTTCTCTGATTTGTTTCTGCATTCTTTGGGCACTAAAAAGCTCTGTGTCCCAGCTTGTTACATCTCTAAAATCTTATTTCTCTGCCTCTTCCTTTGCCTCCTCTTCCTCTAGAAAAACTCCCTCTGCCTCTTGCATCACCTCCTATGGGTGCATGCTAGGTTGAGCTGCTGCTAGCTCCATATTTAGGTGTTGTAGATCTTCCTCTACCACCTTGACTTCCCCTTCCTCAGAAAGTACCTCTACCTCTAGATGACTGCTTTCTCATGAGTGTTTCTTCGGCTTTCAGTGCTATCTGATAAGCTTCCTCTACTGTTTTAGGAGACAGTAGACTTATTTCATCTTGAATGTCCATCCTAAAGCCATTCACATATCTAGCCACCTTCTCATCTGTATCCTAGGCTTCTCCAGCTCTTATGCTTACCTTGTAGAACTCCTCTGTGTATTATTTTACCGTCAAAGATCTCTGTCTAAGATTCTGCATTTGTCTAAACAAGGTTTGCTAATAATTACTTGCCAGAAACTTACCTCTTAGCTTTGCTACCATCCTGCTCCAATTCTTGATTGGTTGCTTGCTAAGTCTCTTCCTTTCTGCCTGCACACCATCCCACCAAAGCGCTGCATGGCCTTTTAACTTGGTGACAGCAAACTTCACTTTCTTCTCATCTTTTGTTTCTTCATAGTCGAAGAATTTCTCCATGCCATTAATCTAGTCTATCAATTCTTCTAGATTCAGTCCTCCTTCATATATTGATACCTCAGTCTTTGGCCTGGCCATGGATCTCAACACTTGCTGAAAGAACCTCATCTCAGGAGTAACTGCTACAGCTTCCTCCTCTGCAGCTTCAACCTCAGGTTCACTAACATCTCCATCATCTATGTTCCTGCCTATTGTTAATGCAACCAATCTAGCTTGCATCTGTTGCATAGCTTCCATTACTTTAGTGTTTGCAACAGGCCATCCTCTTCCACCATGTCCTCGTCCTCTTGCAAATCTGAAAGCCATAGTAACTTTCCTTCTCCTGCTTCTAAGATTCAATCCAATGTCAGCTGGTTGCTCTGATACTACTAATGGTGGCTTGGGCACAGGCAATATGGACAACCTCTCAAAACTGGCTACAATTTCTTCAATATCAGGCCAAATTTCTCCCTCTGTTTGTATTGGTGTATCAGTCATTTACTATTAACTGACGGCCTCATAGATTCTCCTCTGATCACCCCAACCCTTGTTATTGGTGGCATTTCTCACACAGAGCCCTTATCCTCTATCGGGACTGTAATTCCAAAGGAATTATAGTAATACACTATCGTTGCTTTTAAACAAGTAAACATGAATTTATAATGAAATATACATGATCGATAGAGGTTTTGTTCCAAAGGAACAAAATACACTTTCGGCACTTTAGAACCACTATCGCGGCCTATAAACAATCTTTATGTTAATTCCGAAGAATTGACACTACCAGTGCATTTAATGGCCCTTCCTCCTTCCTTCTTCCGATGTGATATTATATATATATATATATATATAATTTATATATATATATATGTATATATTATATATATATATATATCTTATTATTAATATATTATATATATATATATATATATATATATATATATATATCGGGATCACAATCGGCAATCCCACTATCCCAAGGACTTGGCTTCCCCACTCTGAACTTGTGACGCAACACACTTGCAGACCCGACACCCTTTCCACGCTGCTCTATAATGTTTCGGGTTTGAACTATTGGGGCTTTGGTACTCGGTGGTTCCAATGGTCTCTTCCATGCTCCACTTATGATATTGTGATATCGGTTCGGACCTGATATGGGTATGAACCAAATCCAATAAAGTTTCAGGTTTAGAACTATGTTCTGCCTAAGGAAATATCATGATTTCTCTGTGTAAAACAAAGTTTTCTCATGGAACTCTATGCAACGATTTAAGAGCCTGCGCTCATCGATATGAAGGAAAAGCAACCTTAAAGGCTCCAAACTAAACATTCATGGGAAAATAAGACCAATTCATCCATATTCAAACTCAGAAGAAGCACTTGAACTAATACACGGATATAATTATCAATTAACAGAGAACTATCAATGTAGATACGTAGAGAGAGATTTCTTCAAAGGATAATACTTCTGAGCACCACTCTAACTATGAGTGTCCTGTCATTTTATTTATAATCAATAGATAAAGCTTTTCTCGGCCATTATCCTTTATAAAATAATGCTTTTACATAGAGTGATTTAAAGTGTAAATATTTGTTACGGTTATCCATAAGCAATGATTTTAGCATGATTTATTCTTAATTCTATTTTTATCCTAAACTAGGAAAGCTTGGAAATTGCTGGCTAAAGGACCCCACTCCCTTGCCTGTAGATTTTCTTGCATTTTTGGAATAAGTTTGAAGATTTTTCCCTCTAAGTCACATGCTCCTGCATCAATGAGCCCCAAGTCCTTCATCTCAATTTCTCTTACAAGATCCTCCTTTCAATATTTGATTAGTTGATCATCACCTATCAGTATGAGGTCGTCAACATAAAGTACAATGATCAACAGTTTACCTTCCACCACTATATGGTACAGGTTCACTTCCGCTTCATTCTTCATGAGGCCCAACTCGGTAAACTAGATATCTATCCTAATGTACTAAGCATGAGGTGCTTGCTTCAACCCATACAATGCTCTCTTAAGCTGGCACACATGTGACTCATGGTTGAATGTTTCAAAACCTTTAGGCTGTTCTATGTACACCTCTTCCTCAATCATGCCATTAAAGAAGGTTGTCTTCACATCCATATGATGTATCTTCCAACCCATCTGCGCTAATAGTGCCAATATAGATTTGATCGATGAGTACCTTGTAATAGGAGAAAATGTCTCATCATAGTCAATCCCCTCTATCTATGGAAATTTATGGGCCACAAATCTAGCCTTATGCTTCTCCACACTACCATCTACAACTTTATTTACCTTGTAACTCCAATGAGATCTCACCATGGACTTATCCTCTGGTCTTGGGACCACATCCCAAACACTATTACGAACTATGGAATCTAACTCCTCAACCATGGCATCAACCCAAATTAGTTGCTACATTGCTTCCTCAAAGGAAGATGGCTCTGTCACAACACATCCACTCATAAGAGCCATGTATCCAGTGTACCTGTTAGGTGACCTCCTTTGTCTATGTTGGGATGTGGGTGCTCCCACATCCTCTCTAGCATCTGAGAACAATATATCTACCTCTTGGTGTTATTTCTCCCATCTATAGAAGACTTTGCCTGAGTAGATGTCTCCACTCCCAGATACTTTGCATGTGGATTCTCCACATCAATCTGAGGCTCCTCACCCTTAGGAGCTAAAATATCCTCAACAACATGTAGTTGAAACTCCCTCTCAAGGGAAACTCGTGTGGTATTCTCCTCATTGAATCTGACATCCTTGTGAATCAATGTCATCCTATTGATCGACAAGTACACCTGATAGTTATAAGGTGTATCAGTGTACCCCACAAATATCCCCAACTATGTTGTCAGCTCAATATTCTTCTATTCTTATTTGGTCATATGGCAATATACCGATGACCCAAAAATCCTGAAGTGACCAACATCTATCCTCTTATCGGAATAAGCCTCTTCGGGTGTCTTCATCCCAAGTATCTATTGCGAGCTACAGTTCTGAACATAAATAGTTGTGTTACATGCCTCAACCCACAAGTGTAGTTGGATACCCTAATCATGCATCATCGCCCTCGCTACCCCTACTATGCTTTTGTTCTTCCTCTCGACCACCCCATTCTGTTGAGGGTTATGGGGTGCCATCAACTCTCATTTAATCCCTTCCACTACACATAAGTTCTTAAACTCGTTTGAGACATGCTCACCACCATTATAACTCCATAGAGCTTTAACCTTCTTGCCTAACTCTTTCTCCACCAATTCTTTAAACTTACAAAACTTTGTGAAGGTTTGATCATTGTTCAACATGAAAAATACCAAACATTTTCGAGAAAAGTCATCAACAAACATAACATAATACATGTTCTTGGTCATGGATGCTGTCAAGAATGGTCCACACACATCTGAATGGAATCACTCTAGAATATCATTTCCTCAACTGTCTATGTTGTGAAAGGAAGACTTGGTGTATTTACCTAAAGTACACCCCTTGCATGTATCAACTTGATCTAGTGTACCTTTGGGAAAACCAATGGAGATCTGTTGCATGATCTTCAAAGCCCCATGATGCAAGTGACCCAATCACCTGTGCCACAACTCACCAACATCTCAGCTCTGCACCATCTCTTCTTTCATGCTCAAAGTAGCACAATTCTCTACCTCCAGCTTACAGACATTCTTCACCCGAATCCCTACCTTCTTTACTTGACCCATGGCTATTTGTCGAAGGAACATCTTTCCTTTCGAGAAGATCACATCATAGCCTCTATCCTCAAGCACAGAAATGGATACCAAGTTCTTCTTCAGCCCAGGCACATACATAACATTCTTCAAGGTGAGTAAAGCCCCATGCTCCCCCTAAAAAATAATTGTGCCTAGTCCAATAGCACTATACATCCTATCATCACCCATCTCGATATGCATCTAGAGATCTTTCTCCTCTAGGTCACTAAATAACTCCTTGCCGTTAGTCATGTGGAATGAAGCTCCACTGTCTAAGTACCATACACTTCCCATCATTGATGACACCATGCATGTAATGAGGGAAAATTCCAATTCGAATTAAAATGAAAAATCCTTACTCATCGCTCCTCTTAAGGACTTCTTCTTGGACTTCTTCAGTGGAAAATTTGTAGCAAAATGGCCCAGCTCATGAAAATGAAAGCATTCAAATTTTGTCATGTATTTCTTCTTACCTCCATGGAAAGAATCTGATTTGGAATGTGAAGCTTTCCCTTTCCCCTTCTTCACTTTAATCACTAAGTCACAATTATCTTCATCATCAGTCTTTGATGAAGAGCCATCTCTAGTGTTTCTCATGATCTCCTCCTGCATCAAATCTGACCACAGTCATTTCCAATTTGGCAGCTTCTCCCGACCATTGACAGAGTCCTGATAAATATGCCAACTCTCATTATAGGAGTTTTGAGGTCTAAAATGGGCCTCTTAAGAAAAATGTACAGCTAAAATAAAGTTTATAAGAACCAATAGAATTTAAGATGATGATTTCAACCATGGGGGGTGATTCACTATTTTTGGAATGAAAAAGTAAAAATAATAAAAAATAATAAAATTACTTTTTCAACTCATATTTTCAACTTATCTCCCTAGGGTTTTACTAAAATTTCGAGCGGGAGTACTCATTGAATGAAAATTTTAACTCCTCATCCAAGGAGTACCCATGTTGCATACTTTTCATGGGCCCTACTACAAAAAAATGAGAAATACATGAAAAAGTGTGATTGCAATCACATTTGTTTATGCATTTCTCATTTTTTGTGTACCAAGGACCATCGAAAGTATGCAACATGGGAACTCCTTGGATGAGAAATCAAATTCTGCATCCAACGATTGTTGTTGCTAAAAATTTGGGGAAACCCATAGGGAGATAAGTTGAAAATATGAGTTGAAAAAATAGTTTTTTCCTTTTTCCCTCTAAAATTGGATGATGTAATCTAATCTTATTTTATTATTTCCACTATTATTTTATAACTTCCTTACGAGGCCCATTTTAGATTTGAAAAATCCCCTAATTTTTGGATTCCTGGAAGAGCAAGCCTCATCATATCATCCTCGGCAACCGTGATTCCAACACTTCGAAGTTCCTCACGAGATTGAGTGAACTTGGTCAAGTATTTTGGAATAGTCTCGCATTTCTCCATTTTGAATTTTCGACATTCATCCTTCAGCTCCAATTTCCTTTGGTCACTATTGTTCTGATACAAATCTGTCAATGCTTTCCAAATAGCATACTGAGTTTCCTTACCATGGAGACTCGAGACAATGTGGTCTCGAACTCCTTGAAGGATTATCTACCTCACCTTCGCCACACACTTATTCCATTCCACCAGATTCTGTGCATCTGATGTTGCTGGCTTGGGAATATCTTGATCAAAAAATTCCTTCAATTGATTATCCTCCAAAACAACCTCCATTTCTTCCCTCCATGCTATATAATTCAAGCTTCCTTCTAAGGCATACTCGGGCCGCAAACCATAGAATTCCATTTTAAGTATGTATTGCAAATTCAAATTTCACGTATAACCCAAAACTTAAAACTTTGAAATCTCCTCTATTATATTGAATTCAACTCTGATACCATGTACAATTTATTGTAGATTCACAAGCTCATGCAATGTACTAAAGACTAGGACAAGAATATACTTCTACTTTCAACCAGAAGAAGCCAATAGATCGATGAAAACAATATGAACAAGGAGAAGACAAATAAATGGCACATAACACAATAAGTTTATTTGGGGAAAACAAATTCTCAAAACACTGTTGATCTTTATTGCATTAATCAAAAATATGAGTAAATATACAAAGCTTGTTCTCACTAGAAAAATTCCGCACAGTTATGCTCAACTCTCTACCTCACAAGCCCGCTATTATCCAACATTTAGCCAATTTCCACTGTCTGTCAAGCCCCTATTTCTTTGCGTAATTCCTGGGATGAACAACTTGTATTTAAAGGGAATTCATGCTTCCAAAATTGTGCAATCCAAACATAGGTCCTTCTCTGATTGCATGTGTCTAGTCAATTTAGTGTCCTAAATTTCTCTACATAAATGATCAATCCAAGTATCATAAACTGATGAAGTGTGGTGCACTATATGTGCTTAGTTAACATTTCTCTTACTTCGTTGTTTTATAGTTTATGTTTTTCTTGGGGTTTTTGTTTCTCATGCTTAAGGAAATTTATCTAAGAAAGAAAATTTATGCTTCTAAATGAAATCTCTAAATGTTAATGAACTTCTAAATCTCTTTTAATGTTAAAATCTAATTTCTAAAGAAGAGAGAAAAGGAAATGAACATTAGATAAAAACAAATCAAAACTTTGAATAGTTAGATTAATCTAAGCCGACAAAATGTCTATGAAATGAAAGAAAAAATGATAACAGCTAAATGAAGTGTTTATCACTTTGCTACACAATTTTGGGAGAACTACCTCCTTGTGATAGCATTTTGAGAGACTCCATACTTCATTGTGCTAAAAATGAAAATGAGATTTAAATGAAATATTAAGACTAAAAGTGAAATTGCAACTAATCTACTATAACAGCTAAATGAAGTGTTTTATCATTCCGCTATATAATTTTGGGAGAACTACCTCCTTGTGATAGCATTTGGAGGGATTTAATAATTCATTGTTCTAGAACTGAAAATGAAATTGCAACAAAATTAAATACAAAACATGTAAAGGAAAACTAATCTACTGTGTGCTCTAATGCTCCAAGCACCAATTATAAAATACTTTCTTGGACTATTTTGCTAAGCATAGATTACACAGTTATATAAATCTACAATCAATTGGTTGAACATACTTGCATGAATTAAACTTGCATGAATGGGAAATCTAAACTATTAAACTTGAAAACAATAGAATGACATACTTGAATGAAATCAAAGAAAAACTACAAAATAAAATCTACTCTACCTTACATTCTAATATGCTCCATGACATCTACTTCACATCTCCTTCCATGTTGGGAACCTCAAAGCTTTATTCAAATTCTTGAAAATTACAAAGTACAACAAGTTGAGCTAACAAAGTTTACAAAAGCCTCCAAATAAAGGAGAGAGATCTCCTATTTATACAAAAAGATGAGAAGTCATCTCATTAATGAGAGTCCATGAATCTCTCCCTATACCTCTAGAGTTATAGTCAAAATAGGACATGATAAGACACATGTCTTCTTAGAGTTTCAATACAAATAGGAAATGTGACACATATCCTCATGATCCTCTCCACTAAAATTCGAATTTGGCCTTAGAATGCCACATAAAGGTCTTCTAGAAGCTTCCTTTTGACCTACACATGTCAACAATCTCATCCCACTTGCTAGGTATAAGCATATGTACATTATTTTCTAATTTTTAACCACAAATTCACTTAAAAATGCTAAGAATTAATAAAGTTTGGAAAAACATAAATGTGACCCAATAATGATGAAAGTGAGATGAATGTAGTGACATGGTAGTGAAATGAAGGTGAAATGGAGGTGATATAATAGACATGATAGTGAAAGTGTAATGGAAGTGAATGACAATTTCAAGACCCAACAACATGCATGATATTTACAACTCAATAAATCATACAATTGATAGTACACTGTCCCTCCACTCTAGTCTCAACTTGTTCTTTCTCTGAATTGACATGCATAAGTTTCTCATGAGGGAATACTCAGTTAACTAGAGTAACACTTGTGGATGCACCAATGCACCGACTGGCTATTAGTCCTCTATTAGTTCCAAAAACAATTAGAACTAATTTAACTGATCAGAACTCAGTAAACTGAGTTATCTAATTACAAATCAATATAAACTCATACTAGACCCCTAAAATTTAGGGAGAACATATACATCACTATAGGAAGACTCCCAACTCGAAATTACTAGGCTTTAAGCTAATTAAACTTAATTAACTATTTATAAGTTGCTATGAGAATAGAATTCGATTTTAATTCACAGTGTAATTCAAGGCCAAATTAAATTGGAATTTCTTGTTGCCATTTCTCAACAGTTGTTAGTTGTAATGAATGGAAAAATGCAATGAAAAGGGAATACGATGCACTCATTAAAAATGGTGCTTGGAGGTTGGTGGATCCTCCCAATGGCATCAAAGCCATTGGTTTCAAGTGGATTTATAAAACTAAGTATAAAGTCGATGGTTCATTTGATAAGCACAAGGCAAGGCTTGCAGCAAAGGGATATGCAAATAAGGTTGGGGAAGCGAACTATCAGTTGTATAATTGTATGATTTGTATAGGTGGTGCATGCAGTCAGAGAAGGACCTATACGGGTTGCGCAAATAAGGTTGGGGATTTCCCTAATTAATAGGGGCCTAATTCCTTGAGAAACAATGCAAGTAAATGGGAGCTTGGAGGCTTGGATATTTGGCTAAGTGTTGGCCAAAGGAAGTCAGTCAGGCAAAGGAAAGAAAATACTTGTGCAGGTTGAGCTCAAGGTTGAGCGGAGCATATTATATTCATCTAGATTCTTTAATTAATGCAATATAGATAGGAAAGTGTTTTGAATGTTTCTTTCCCCTTAGATAAAATCGTTGATAATATGTGATTGAATATTTTCTCATGTTTCTATTGTGATTTCTCAATTGTTTAATTTTTTTCGTTGATGAGTAGAGTAGATTCAAGTCTTTTGTTTTAGTAAATTACATAAGAAGTTTGCATCTACAAGGAAATTCTACATGGTATTGGAGTTGGATTCATATTAGAAACCATTCATTAAATTCCTCATGTATAGTGATCATTGAAGAATTAATGGGTTGTTAGGAGGTAGAGTTATGGAGCCCTAGTTCATGGCAGATCCAGAAGACCCTATGTGAAGACTTCTTAATGGAGCTAGAAGGAGGCTAGTGGGTAGATCCGGGAGCCAATGTTTAGTGACACAAAAGGATTTGTGATATTTTATATTGTAGATTCAAGAGGAGTGAGGTTTCCCACAGGGAGATTGAAACTCAGAGGAAGTCTAGTTTTAGAGGGAGAAACCCTATGGAAGCTAGTACTTCAAGATCAGGGGAGAACATACTCATTATTGTAGTAGTTGTAGCAACAGTGCATAAGTACCAGCAGAGTAGTAGCAACAAAACTGTGAGTATATCATAGTTCCCTTTGCATACATTTATACCACCTGGTGTGAGGTGGGGCGATGTGAAGCAATAGTCCCAAGAGTTGCAGAAATTTGGGCAGGGTCCATTGAGGTTTTTTTTCTCATGGATCATTACCTTGTTATGGGGGCCAATAGTATTCAGTAGCAGGAGTATCAATGTCAGCCAGATACTGAGGAGTGTAGATTATATTTGATAGTTGAGTAGGAGGCTCAAAAACAACATCAGTAGCAGCATAGTTTTCCCAATAGACAATTACATATTGATTAAGTGATTATTATTTTATTTATTTTTCGATGCTTTTCAGTTGCAGATGTTGTAGTAGAAAAAACAATAGTGAGAAGTGTTGCATGCAATACATTCAAAAGGTGTTGGATCCGAGTAGATGTGAATCCCTTTCTTGTTGAGAGGGAGTGTTGAAAATAGCAACAAGAAAATCCTGATTTAGTTTTCCCTTTAATTAAATTAGGAGAAAATTGTAATTCCACATCAAAAGACAATAAGAATGAGTTAACTAAGTTAGTTTCACTTAGTTGGCTCAGTTAATTCTATTTGATTGCCTAACTTGAGTCATGTAGGGTGGATCCTAAATTCTAGGAGCCTGGGTCAATTTTAATTTGAGTTGTAAAAGTTTAATTCAATTAAATTGAGTTAATGTTAGTTAAACTAATTCCAATTGTTGGAGGAACTAGAAGGAGGTCTAATAGTGGGGTGCAACTTCATGTGTTCAACCATAATTAACTCATGCATGCATGAAATTCGAGTTGCCTAGTGGAGATTGGAGTTTAAGGGTAGTGTACTATCAATTGTATAATTTTCCAAGTTGTACAAGTGGTGCATGCAGTCATAGAAGGGCCTATAGGGATTGCACAATTTAGGATGGAGATTTCCCTAACTAATAGGGGGTTAATTCCTTGAGAAACAATGCAAGGAAATAGGATCTTGGAGGCTTGGAAATTTGGCTAAGTATTAGCCAAAGCCAATCAGTCAGGAAGAGGATAGAAAATACTTGTGTAGGTTGAGCTCAAGGTTGAGAAGAGCATATTATATTCATCTTGATTCTTTGATTAATGCAATATAGATAGGAAGGAGTTTTGAGCAGTTTCTTTCCCCTTAGATAAATATTTGATTATATATGATTGAATATTGTCTCATGTTTATGTAGTGTTTTCTCGATCGTTTAATTGTTTCTGTTGAAGAGTAGAGTAAATTCAAGTATTTTGTTTTAGAAAATTATATAAGCGCTTTGAATCTAAAACTAATTTCTTCATAATTCCACCAATAACCCTTAAACATCGGGTCAGGGTCACATTTCACCATGTAGCCGAGGGTCGGGACTAACCACCCGCCACTGCTGCTCCAACTCCCTTTGTCTTGACATACGGTCATATGATATGTCATGGGACCAAGGCCAACGTGGTCAAGTTCCATCTAGTATTCCCCCTTTATCGTTGGTGTTGGTCATGTTACGCCAATAGGACCGGGGCTGGGGCGAAGTGCCCTGCCCCTACCGCCACCGGTCAACTAACAAGACTTTAAATAAAATTGGCAACTATTGCATAATAAATTCAATTGCATGGTCTATTGGTTAATTCATTGGTTCATTTAGATGAGGTCTCATGTTCAACATCAACAGGGTTGACCAATCATAACTAACCCATTTTGACCTCTCCTGGAGTGCCACATCGCACCCAGGGATGAGACCACGTGTCACTCTGTCATTGGCCCATAATATGTACCCTCAACCAATAGAAATGCACCAACCATTCCTATACAATATTATCATGTGGTGGCACGGGATTGGTCTGTACCGCTCACTGTGCATGGCCAATTAGATTTTGATGTCAGTATACTGTCTGCCCAATTAGCATCCTATTCAACCCTGCTACTTGAATTTTTAGTTGTTTGTCCAAAAATTTAGAACTCAATATCTTGAGCATATGATTGTCACTGTAAGGAAATTCAAGTGGTGTTGGATTCAGGACAATGAGCACTACGATATGATGCTATTTTCAAGTGATTTTGAGCACTTTCAATTTTGAGCATTTTTCTGATCCCTTGGATCATTCCTCCCCACTAGAAGCTTTTCGACCACCAAAAGGTTGCTTTCAGTCATCTAGTAGGTGAGGGCATATCTACCTCACATTTATGATCTCAATCCATTTGGAATTGCTTGGATTAGTTCCCTTGATCCCCACACGAAGCTACTCCACATTTTCTTTGCGTGAAGTCCTTATCCTCCTGTCAAGAATAGTATCTTGCTTCAATTATTCTAAGTATTTAGGAGAGAAATATTCTATTGTTGGAATTTGAACATTCTCTCCTTATTTTGAAATCATAGGAGGCTCATATAATATCAAGTTTTATATATTTAAAAAAACATAAATTTGAATGTATGGTGGTAAATCTAATCAGAAGGCATTATTACCAATCTTCTCCAAGATTTTAAAAGGACCATATTTGATTGGCTTGATATTTTTAGCTTCACCTTGGAGCCTTTCCTTGCTAATATAATTCCAAAATTGATATCCCACTTGGAAGTTGTGGTCAACACGATGCTTCTCGAATCTCATGTCTCGCCTTGTACTTGGCTTGACTCTTCTCCAATTGTTCTTACACCATCTTATGCACCAATTGAACCTATTGAATCAAGTGCTTAGCCTTATCTATATCATTGTGTCCATCACCCACAACATCTTTCCCAAAGATAAATTCTAAGGGATATTTTGGTAAATATCCTAAACATGCTTTGAATGGAGATGTCTCAGTGGAAGAATGCTTAGCTTTGTTGTAGGCATGCTGGATGTAATGTAAGTGTTCATCAAAAATCTTAGGATGCTTGTTGGAGTATCCACGAAGGAAATGTACTATTGTTATATTCACCACTTATGTCTAGCCATCATTTTTTGGATGAAATGTTGTTCTCTTCTTTAACTTGGTGTCCATGAGTTCCCATAAACTTGACCAGAATTTCTTGACAAATCGAGAATCTCGATCAGAAATAATAGAAGTGGGCAACCCAAAGTGTATCCAATCATTTTTTAATAAAATATTTGTGGTTTATTCAGTTGTAACATGTTTCTTACATGGAATCATCACACACATTTTGTTGAAACAATCCACAAAAACATAAATATAATCATGAAATTTCTTTAACATTGGTATTCCTCTTACAAAATCCATAGAAATACTTTCCCGAGGATGAGAAGGAATAGGAATTGGAGTATACAAACCCAATTTTCTATTGTTAAGCTCACTAGTAGCACACATGGAACATCTTGTTAAATATCTTGAAACACTTTCATCATGTGAGGCAAATAAAAATACCTCTAAAATTTTGTAACTTTTTTGCCTACACCAAAGTGGCCAGCAATAAGAGAAGTATGAGCTTCTCTTATGATGTTGACTCTTTCACCTTTTGGAATACAAAACTTGCCAAGATGATACAACAACTTGTTATGAACATGATAATCCAACTCTTCAACATGATTTCCTTGCATCAAAGTTGCATAAACATCTTTAAAATATTTATCTTGAGCATACTGTTGAATATAAATTTCATGCATGATTGAGTTATGCTTAAGAATGAGAGATGCATTAACAATAGGCCTTGACAATATATCTACAACTTTGTTGTATATAACTTTCTTGTACCTGATTACCAAGTGGAATTTTTGTAGAAATCCCATCCATACAAAATGTATTGCTTGTTGTAACTTGGTTTTCAATTGTAAATATTGCAAAGGTTGTTGGTCAATATGAATAATCCTTTCTTTTCCCATCAAATAACGCTTCCATTTCTTCATTCTTTGTACCAAATCATACAAATCTTTATCATAATTTGGATGGTTAATTACTGCATTGGTAAAGATCTCAAAATGATAACAAATAGGCTTACAATGCTACATCAAAACTACTCACATGGCATAATCACTTGTATTGGTTTGAATATCAAATGGTTGCTTAAGATCTGAAAGTGCAAGGACTAGTGTTGTACTAATTTTCTCTTTCAATTTATCAAAGGATTTATGTTGCTTGCCTCCCCATTGAAAGACTTCTTTCGCACTTGTCAAAGCATGTAGTGGAGCCGCAATAGATGAGAAATTAGCAATAAACTTTCTCCAATATTGCGAAAATCCTAAGAAGATCCTAACCTTTGTTACAATATTGGGCTTAGGCCAATTCAAAATTAATTCAATCTTTGAGGGATCAATCTTTAATTTACCCCCTCCAACAATATGACCTAAATAAACTAAGGAGGTTTTCCCAAGTTCACACTTATACATCTTCAAATACAATTTCTCTTTCTTTAAGACATTTAAAACTTGCTTAACATTCTTGACATGCTCTTCTCAAGTCTTACTGAAAGTTAGAGTATCATCTAAGTAGACTATGACAAAATCATCAAGGAATGGTCTCAACACATCATTCGTAACTCTCATGAATTTTGCAATTGTATTATAAAAGCCCAAATGGCATAACTAACCATTCAAGCAAACCTTGTTTTGTCTTGAAAGAAGTCTTGCAAATATCACCTTCAACAATATTGATCTGTTGATAACTGCTTTTCAAATCTAACTTAGTCAAATAAACAACATCCTTCAATTGGTCCACCAAATTATGAATACATGGAAGAGGATAGTGATTCTTCATCATTTTTGTTCAAATCTTTAAAATACACATATATGCACCATGTACCATCCTTCTTTGGAACTAATACAATAGGAGACCCATAAGGAGATGTACTTGGCTTGATGACCCCTTTTTCAAGCAGTTCTTGAATTTGATTCTTGATTTCTGTATTCTCCAAAACTGAAATTTTGTACATTCCAATGTTTAGAATAGGTGCATCATGCCGCAATTGAATCTTACATTGGATTCCTCTTTTACGAGGCAACCCTTTAGGTTCATGAAACATATTATCATATGCGTTAACAACTTCAACCAAATCATACTTGAGCTTTGCATCACATACTTGGAAAGCTTTAGATTCAACAATATATTTGGCTTTGATCATCAACAATACAAAATATTTACTAGCATTTACAAGCTTTTTCATTTTACCAACACTTACAAAAGACAAGTTCATCTTCTTGTGATGTTCTCTAACAATATATTCAATTCCATCTTTAAAAGGATGATATTTGTTCTCATGAAGATATAATATGGCTTTTCGGTGATACAATTATGGACACCCTAAAACAATTCCACATATGTCAAGTGGTACAACATCAAGCTCTACCTCATCAATAAAGTTTGTAGTGATGGCGATTTAAGTTTACAGTTTCTTGTCACTTGCAATTTGGCATTGTCACATATCCAACCCAAAGGGTAAGGCTTAGGATGAGGTGTAGTTTCTAAGTTTAATTTATTAACAATAGCTTCAAAAATAAGGTTAACTTTGGATCCACTATCAAATAACGTATCAACTTTGATATGTTTTGAAATGACTCTAATATGGAAAAGTTAAATTCTTTCTTTATCATTTTTAGGCTCAATAGGATTACTAGAAGAACTAGTCCTTGCAATAGAATATTTACCTTTCATTCCCATGGTTGTGATTTTGATATCAGAGCCTAAATCTTGTTGAGTTGTTGCAACAATATTTTGTTTCCCCTTGTAGTCAAACTTCTTCGGTCTAATTTATGGATGTAGTTTACAACAATGGTCTTCATCATGGCCTTCTTTTGAACAATGTTTGCATGTGAGTTTCTCTCCCTCTTTCTTGACTGTAGCATTCTTTTTTTCTTTTCCTTTAAACTTCCCCTTTCCTTTGTCTTCAGATTTGAATGGCTTCTTTATAATCCCTTGAGGAACATTCTTCATCTAGATTTCCTGAACATGTACTTCATCTAGATTTGTGGGATTAAACATAAGAATTGTGTGTTTCAAAAAACTATGTGTTTTAGCAGCTACAACCACCCTCCAAAATTTTCCTTAGCTTTGTTTTGGAGCCTCCCTTCCAACCTTCACAATAGCTTCTCTTGCTTCATCAGGTTCACAAGCTTCAATGTTTTTCTTGCACAAAGGCAGCTTGTCGATCATAGCTTGATGCATTCCCTTCACATGTTGTTCACCCGGACTTGATCCAGCTGCAGACTGAGTAGCTTCCCCAAGAAAATTGTGCATTTCTGGAGGGAAACTAGCCTTCCCTCCATAAATTGCACAATCCTGTCTGGAAGCCTGCTGGGATCCAAGATTGTGTAATTCTGCCACTCAACACTCCCAGTAAGAATTGCGCAATTTTCCCCAGCAGGGCTGCTCAACCCAGAATTTGCGCAAATCTGGGCAGCAGTCTGCTACTTTGCCCAGAAATTCGGCAAATCTCCTGGGCAGCCAGCCCAGCTCCTAGCCAGAAATGCGCATTTTCTCCCAGCAGTCGAGAAGTCTCTTGCATGTGCACCTGAGTTGACCAGTTCCCTCCGAGACCAAGTAAAACTAGCTTGCATGCATGGGTTGCTTCACCCAAGGCAGCATGCAAAGGCATCCCTTGCTTCAGTGATCTTTTTCAGCAGTTGGAGGTTACATGCAAGGATCATTTCAGAAACCTCCCACCAATTGTCGCTTTCCCTAGATTTTTGGCATGCACCTCACAACCTCGATGTTATAAAAACTCATCAATCAGATGTTGTAGAGCTCATTCCTCACATTAATTTTGCAACTCTAACATCTCACATCACATCTAGGAGCTGTCGGCACATTCAACTCAGCTGTTTTGGGGTAAACCCACTTCCCATGCCTTGTGTTGCATTTCTATCACTTTTTGTGTTTTCACTTGTATGAGTATTGTTCTCTTGATTTATTTGAATGCATGCTATCGCTTACATGTACATTAGCTTGTCCTAGCACCATTTCAGTTTTCGTCAACATCTCACTCTTGTCACATGCATGAAACTGTTTTTCGCGAATGATTGCCGACTCGGCAACTCGCCTCACTCACATGCATGTTATTCCATTTTTTGAATATGTCATTCGTCATTTGCATGCATGATCATTCACTTATGCTTACAATCAATATCACCTTGCATTCACACTCACATTCACTTTCAGTTACCCGTCGGCGAGTTTGGACAACCTTGGCCCATAATCTACCTCACCAAGATAGAATTGCACAATCCTGAGAGGTAAGGCTATGCCTTCATCTCCAGAAATGAGCATTTCTACCCAGTAGCTATTCCCTAGGCCTACTTTGCACAATCCTGAGGGATAGTGACTGCTGGCCCAGAAAATTGCACAATGCAGTCACTGAGCCTATAGCCATTGCCAGCTGAGATTGCGCATTCCGTAGTTCTAGTAGTCAGTCAGTCTCCCAGCAACCTAAATTGTGCCTTGCGCAGTCTTGGTAGTCAATCTCCCGACCTCCTAGTTGAAATTGTACAACCTTCATGATCAGTCACACAAGGATGTTGCAAGTTAGTTCTCAAGTTCATTTTTGTTTTCGAATGACAAATTTCTTGCCATGAGTGTTGCCATGTCTCTAGGTATTACAGGTGTTCATCTGCCTCTCAGCAGTGCATGTACAATGGTTTCCAAGAGATCAGAGTTGAAGACACCGTTCATAACACACCTAGAGATGCATTCGATCAAATGTCTATGAGCTTTCCTACTCACAAGGATATCAAGTTGTTCGTAGACAATAACATCAAGATATCACAACAAGTAGCATCATGAATAGAAACTAAAGGTAGCATACCAAACGCAGCGAATACAAAGAATGCAATGAATACAAAGAACATAGTGAATGCAATGAATGCAAGGGGAAGGTTTTTGACAACACAAGGGCAGAACAAAGTTGCAAGATCAAGCAGATCCATCGCTAATGAAAGCAACTTTGGAGACTCAGGCTATGAGGTGATGGCGCAACATGAAGATAGCGAGAAGATAGATAATGGAATAGAGAAGGAGTTTCATGTGTTGAAGCAGTAACTCAAGAAGAACATGAAGTTGCACAGATAGAGGAATGAGTTGTAGCAGGATCAGGAATAGTAGTGGGTGCAACATGCACTCACGGATGAAACTACGCCCATACAAGTTAAAGATCCACCCTAGAAGCTGACACGGAGTAGTCATGGTGAGCAGTGTTTTCGATCACATGCAAGGGACTCAATAGCATGCATGTCATTATGTGCACGCATGAAATCTAACCCATTCAACGCACTCATGAGGGTGAAGACAAGAAGAGATTCCAACTCGAGTTGAACATGTACTTCGGCAAGTTGATGTGCATGACCACCAGCACACACTTGAAGATCAACACAAACACTATGCATCGATGTGTTGTTGGTTCAGCAGTACCCAAGATTATCATGTGCATGTTAGCAAACGAGTTGGATGAAGGGGCCCAACCAATGCACCGGTTGCAACGCAGGCAAGAGTTCACTTCAGCAAGATGTCAACATGAGGTTCATACACACCATCACGGATGACCAAGCTTGGCATCAGCTCACCACCTTCACCATCACAAGCATGTCAAAGAGTTGGTCTCATCACAGCGGACCGAGCGTCAGTGATGTCTTGCATGGTTTTCTCAAGCCATGTTGTCTCACATGAGTACATGTGCATTGTAATGTTGAGTCATGTCAAGTGTAAGTCAAGTGTCAATAGTTGGACATAACAGTCATAGAGTAGGTGAAGAGTCATGAAGGTAGTTAAATGGTCACAAAGGGGAATGTCAAGGGTCACCCCACCCTTTGCTATAAATAGTCCCTCATAACTCATTGTAAGGGATTTTGGTCTGCCAAGCTTCTGATAAGACTATCTTGGAGAAAGCTTGGACAATATTGTAACACGCCTTGGTTTCTCCACTACACGGAGCTAGTACATCTCTTTTGAGGAGCAGGCGGATGTGACTGTAATGTTCCATTGTTGGGGCTAGCAGGTTTACATGGATGTATTGTATGATTTGAACTTACACTTCTTTATATAATAAGAGCCAACACGTTTTCACACATGTATTGTATCTTTTGTAAGACTGATCTTTAACAATTGTAATGCATGTTGCTTCAACCTGTGTTATACATCGGGACTATTTCATTTTTTGTAATGCATAATATATTAATAAAAATGTGTTGTATATGTTGTCACGTCCGTGTCGACTGCTATTCTGAACATCAGACAGACCTTTCATATGAATCTCGTTGTAACAACCGTTGCACTCGTTCGGATTGATCCGTGAGTGTTGTACATGTTATCTTACCTTGTATATTGTGATTGCTGCATCCGTGTGGACTGCTCCACTGGGAGCTATGTATGTCTTGTGTGTTGCTTGTTCCTAGGCGAGTTGGGACTAACCCCTCTTAACCTGGAACTCACCTTCACCTTCATCTCAACCCACCTGTGTTAGAACCTCTCATACACCTTCCTTGACTCATTGCAGCGGTCACACCCTTGCTACTGATAGAGTTATCTTACTTGCCTCTGTGAGACATCACAGTCAAGGCATTACCATGCGACCCACTATTGGGACTCCTACATCAAACGGTCTGAGTTCTGATTGGGAGTTCTTACTAGGGAGATCCCCTTACATGTTGGCAGGTCGAGTACTGTCAACATTTTGGTGCTAGAAGGAGGCCTAGATGACCAGATGATCCAGGTGGATATTGGTGGCCACCCGCTAATTCCACTTGGATCCCCTCTAGTGCTTCTTTCAATTTTTTCATTTTCCTTAATTATAGCACAATTTACTATTTTTAGCAGTTTTTCGGGTCCTAAACTTCTGGAGCCATTTTGAGGCCCTAAATGATGTTTTTTGGGAAATCTACCGCCAACGATTTTTTTACCAAAAAATCGTCTTTTTCGTCATAGTCCTCGAAGAAATCTTTGCAACGGTCTATCATGCATGTCAAACAGAGATAATATGACCAATTCACGACCCCAGGAAGTTGATGTACCAACTTACCCAAAAATGGGACCCACAATTTGGCATTTCATCTTCTAGGGTTAGGTTTTGGAATGTGAAGGGTTTTCCATTGTTTCTCAACAATAAATAGGCCTTCGAGCCTCATTGTAAGACAGTTCAGAGGCATGTAGCCACACATCTCTTCTCAGAGATAAGCTGCCATCTCCGTAGCTGGTTTATTTCCATTTATGGTTGTAAGCATATTTCAGTATTTTCCATTAATGAAATGAAGTATTATTTCCACTGCATCTTTGTGTATATGGTTATCTCTGTAATTTGTTGCGTTCCCGTTTAAGTCTAGATCACCAGATGAGTCCTCACATTTGTTTTGAATCTCTACACATCTATCATGATTAACTACTGAGTTTCTCTTCCGGAATGTATGTCTTATGGAAATGATTTCATCATCCCAAAAAATCTCTCAGATAACTTGTCTCATAAAACATTTGATGGTGGAGGCTACGTAGCCTTGGTAAGGCACATGGTCAACGTTTTAGGCTCATACGAAAGACATGAATTCTTTGAAGAATACATGAGCTATGTGTTGTTCATCTACATGCTTCGAGGGCACCCAATGCACTAGTGTGCCACACTCCCTGAAAAATCCATTCATTCTCTTTCTCATATGGTCGCAGAGATAGGTTGTGCTTTCAATCACTTTGACCATCAAACACTCAACAAAAAAATTCTGAAATTACGAAAAGCACCTAATGAATCCATTGAATGGTTTTACACGTTCTTTTGTAATCTTGCATACTGATTCCCAGAAGATGATATTGATTGGGAGTTCCTCGATGCAAGATTTGAGTATCTTCTTCATGTATCTGAACCCCACTTAGCACACTTTAGTGATGGAGCTATGCAATCACAGGCAGGCACAGTTGTTGCTACAAGTGATTGTCCACCTTCACCTCATCAAACAGCTCCACCACTGCGGGTAGATGTGGGAGATCATGCACATGGCTCTGTTGAACTATCACACTCTCTCACCCTACCTGCTCTTGAGATTTGCGTAGATTTGGCTTGCAAGCCTATTGGTTGTCACCTAGACTTTTTCCCTCGACCTCTATCCTCACGTTCAGTTGATCCTTCAAATTGTGTTGTCTTGTGTTCTTCCATTCCGAACTCCTCACTTGCTGTGAATGAGGATCAAGTTATCGATGGAATTGGTTTTATGCATCCAACCTATGCCATAATTCATTATGAGTGTATGTGGGAATCTAAAGAAGAGCCCGTGGTGAAGGGTGACTCCCTTCCATCCGCGCCTCATCCACTTCATCTTGACATCCCTTGCAATTCTACCACTACTGATTTTTCCTGTGAAAACTCATTTCTAGTTTCTTATACTTCCGATCATTCAGAGGACACCTCAGATGTCAATCTATCATTACAGTGGGGAGAGGACACAACTTCCTCAAAAAATCCATTCAATCTATCATTTATCTTTCTTGAAAACACAGAGGGTAAAAATCTTTACTTCTCATCTACCTTTTGCCTGATTCATCAAATCACGAGGATGTTGACAAACATCTTGAATTTTCTGATCTTGGTTGTCATGATCTATTCACTTCCTCATCCAATCATGATGTTGATTCAACCATTTTTAATCTATCCAAGACACTAGTCTATGATGATCTATTTTTCCATGAGGTCGAAACCCCCCAGACTATAAAGGCACTTCAGCCCGAGTTGATGGTTATGCAGGGCCCTCGCTGTCCTGAGGTTGGTCTCACTTCTGGTTAGGAAATTGTTGAAACACTCAAGGCTCCTCATCTCTCTCTGCTTTGCACTAAAGATCAACCAAACACCTAGATTTTTCTTCCTCCACTCGAACTACACGATCCCATCGCTCATGCATTGGAGGAATCTTACACAGCAAGCACACATGCACAACACAAATGGTCTACCTTTCTCACATTTTCTTGCATGTCACAATCAAGAGAATGCATACACTCAACATCTACACGCAATGTAGCACAACATCATGGCAGCACCACATAATGCATGTTATGCACTATCACTCATCTTTTTTCAATGGTCACTTGTAAGTTCAGAGTGTGTTTGTCTTCACTACTACATCTTTCTTGTTTGATGGTTTGCACATCGGTCTTGTTCGCGAACCTTCCCTTCACCAACATGGGTCAACCAATGTTCCAGTGGCTGCATTGGAAGTATCATTTCACATGAGATGACCCATGCACTATTAGCTTAGGAGTAGGAGTATTGTTTTCTTTTGAGTTGTTTGCTTGCATGCTTGCTTACTTTGTTTGTTTGTTTGTTTGTCTGCTTGCTTGTTTGCTTACTTTCTTTGCTTTCACTTTTGCCTCTACTCTTTGTTAGCTTTGTTTTTTGTTAGTTCACTTGTTTCGTTTCGTAGGATAATTTCACATGAAACCATGTATGACTCTTGAAGCAAGCTGGGTAAATTTCAAGAGGTCGTGTGATGCTATCACTACTTGGTTACCTGTCATCCTCCCTCTTTATGAATAACTAGTTACTTTCAATCCATGATACATCGATGGAAAATATGTATTTTTTGAAGTGAACCTTGGTGAAAACACAATTCTTGTGTGCTAACTAGTTTCACCTACTCTAGTCGATTGTTTTTGGGTTAACCCTTTTCAACTCAATCAAGTAGAGTAAGGTGAGGGGGAAAACCTTAACATGCACGTCAGAGGTATAATAAACTACTATGTAGGAACAACCTCTTTTGCTCTTAGTAAGTTAGGATACCTCTTCCACCTCTGAAATGAATAAGTGTTATGCACAGTTATGAAGATGAAAATGAAAAAAATGAAAAAGTGAAAAAAAAAATGGAAAAAAATGAAAATGGAAATGGAAAAAAAAAAGAGAAAGGCTTCCTACATAGAGAGGTGATGCAAGTAACTCCGATGTGGTACTAACCATACTTGCTGGCAGTGGAGCCATGCTTTTGTTCATATGTGACTCTGTCGGGGTACTGTCCAGGCCTGCTAGTAGCGGAGAAAAACCATAGATGAAACCAAGACTCTGACGACTATACTTCTTTCGCATCAATATACCCTTGCTCCCCAATCAAAAAAACTATGTTGACTTGGCTTGGAATGTGTGTCAATTGACCAAGAGTTTGGCAGATGCTACATCTTACAATCAAGCTAGTGTGAAACCAAGAGGACCTGAGAACTGAGCAATACTTTTGGAGGTGTTACACTTGCTTTTCACAAACAAGGTCCATTCATAGAACTGGAGTTCTACCAGTGTGTCACCAAGTGTTGTAGCGGCTACAACCACCGTCCAAAATTTTTCCTTAGATTCATTTTGGAGCCTCCCTTCCAACCTTCACAGCAACTTGTCTTACTTTATCAGGTTCAAAAGCTTTAGTGTTTTGCTTGCATAAAGGCAGCATGTTGATCACATCTTGAAGCATTCCCCTCACAAGTTGTTCACCCAGACTTGGTCGAGTTACAGGCTTAGCAGCTTCCCCAGGAAAATTGCGCATTTCTGGAGGGAAACTAGCCTTCCTTCCAGAAATTTCGCAATCCTATATGGCAGCCTGCTGGGCTCCAAGATTGCGCAATTCTGCCAATCAACACTCCCAGCAGGAATTGCGCAATTTTCCTTAGCAGGGCTTCTTAGCCCAGAATTTGCACAAATCTAGGTAGCAGTCAGTTGCTCTACCTAGAAATTGCATAAATGTCCTGGGCAGCCAACCTAGCTCCCATCTAGAAATGCACATTTTCTCCAAGCAGTTGAGCAGTCTCTTGCATGTGCAACTAAGTTGACCATTCCCTCTAGGACCAAGCAAAAATGGCTTGCATGCATGGGCTGCTTCTCCCAAGGTAACATGCAAATTCATCCCTTGTTTCAGGGATCTTTTTCTAGTAGTTGGAGGTTACATGTAAGGATCATTTCAGAAACCTCCCACCAAGTGTTGTTTTCCCTATATTTGTGGCATGCAAGTCACAACCTCGATGTTATCAAAACTCATAAACTAGATGTTACAGAGCTCATTCCTCACATCAACCTTGCAGCTCTGACATCCCACATCACATATAGGAGTTGTCAGCACATTCAACTTAGTTGTTTTGGGGTAAGCTTACTTCCCATGGCCTGTGTTTCATTTCTATTGCTTTTTGTTTTTTCACTTGAATGAGTACTATTTGCTTGATTTCTTTGAACACATGTTGGCGTTTACATGTATATTAGCTTGTCCTAGCACCGTTTCAGTTTTTGTCAACATCTCACTGTTGTCGCATACATGAAACTATTTTTCGCAAATAGTCGTTGGTTCGACCACTCTCCTCACTCACATGCATGTTGTTCCATTTTTTGAATTTGTCATTCACCATTTGCATACATGATCATTCACTTATGCTTACAATCAATATCACTATGCATTCACACTCACATTCACTTTTAGTGGCCCATCGGCGAGTCTAGACGACCTTGGCCCGGAATCTACCTCACCAAGACCCTCATTAAGTTAGCATTGCATAATCCTGAGAGGGAAGGCTCTGTCTTCCTCTCCAGAAATGTGCATTTATGCCCAGTAGCTATTCCCCAGGTATGATTTGTGCAATCCTAAGGGACAATGACTATTGGCCTAGAAAATTGCGCAATGCAGTCACTGAGCTTGCAACCATTTCCAGCTAAGATTGTGCATTGTGCAGTTCTAGTAGTCATTTAGTCTCCTAGCAGCCTAGACTGTGCCTTGCATAGTCTTGGCAGTCAATCTCCCAACCTCCTGGCCAAAATTGTGCAACCTTCATGATCAGTCACAATGGTTGGTTGCAAGTCAGTTCTCAAGTTCATTTTGGTTTTCAACTGACAGATTTCCTTCCATGAGTGTTTCCATGTCTCCAGGTATTGCAGGTGTTCATCTGCCTCTCAGCAGTGCAAGTAAAATGGTTTCCAAGAGAGTAGAGTCGGAGACACCGTTTAGAGAAAACCTGGAGATGTAGTCGATCAAATGTCTATGAGCTTTCCTACTTAGGAAGATATCAAGTTGTTCATAGAAAATAACATCAAGATATCATAGTAAGCAACATCATGAACAACAGCTAAAGGCATCATACCGAAGGCAATGAATACAACGAATGCAACAAATGAAATGAATGCAAGAGGAAGGTTGTTGACAAGACAGAGGTGGAACAAAGTTGCAAGATCAAGCAGATCCACCGATAATGAAAGTAACTTTGGAGACTCGGGCTATGAGGTGATGGTGCGACATGAAGATCGCACAAAGTTAGAGAATGGAACAGAGAAGGAGTTGCATGTACTAAAGTAGCAACTCAAGAAGAACATGAAGCTACACAGACAGACGAATGCGTTGCAGTAGGAACAGGAGTAGCAGTGGGCGCAACATGCACTCACAGATGAAACTGGGCCCATAAAAGTTAAAAATCCATCCCAATAGCTGGCATGGAGCAGTCATGGTGAGCAATGTTGTTGATCTTCAACTTCTTGTTTCTTTTTAGATTTTAGAGTGTCAATTTGGTTCCCTATCATGCTTAATAGATCTGTTTAAACTCTTCTAACAGATCCCCTATTTCACCCCTTGTGACACTTGCTGAGGCAGATTTTGTGACTTTGGATGACAGGGTTCTTTTTCCCATTTTAGCTTTGCTCCTTGAATACCTTTCGCATAATTCAGTGATTTCTTCAAAGGGTAAAACATAAATGTCACCTTTTCCCATCAAGTTAAGGTCATCCATGTATTCCTCTCGGATGCCTTTCAAGAATATTGTGCGGATCAGATCAAGAGGCATAGTTCGGTGTTTGGATTTTTGTA
>APFE030195503.1:2500-34796 GCA_000404065.3 Pinus taeda | reverse complement strand
AAAGAAAGTACCTTCAATTGTTAAATAACATGTTCAAAATCATTGGGTGACTATTGAGAAAATCAACAATCAGTTAATGATTGTGGATCCAATGATGAAAGGGTTACCACCTATGTTGTATGGAGAACATGTGGAGCATATGAGACTCATTAACTTGTTTCATGCTTGGTTTCTTATGAACATTTGAGACACCATTTAGTTTGATAATTGCAATTATGTTTTCATTGATTCCTAGTATATTTGTCTACTCAGATGTGTACACATAAAGGAATAATGAATGGTAGAATGTCCATTGAGACAATAAATTTGGACCTTGAATGGAAATGTTTTTACACACTCATAAATAACTATGCCACATAAAGTGTATTTTTAAAGCGAATCAATGCTATTGTAATATATGAAAGGTAGCATTCATCTAATAGATTATTTATTGTCATGATTCATTCATTGAAACTCTTTCTTGAGAAACTAGAAAGGGAGGATAATCATTTAAAAAAATTATGTTTGTGGCAATTTGGACCAAGTGGGAGAATGTTAGAAATGTTTCTTATTGCGGTCCAAAATGCCACAACCACATATATGTGGTTATGTAACTTCCCATGAGCTGTTGGTTATGGCTAGAAATAACCACCCCACTAACACCAATTTAGTTGATGAATTTTGATAGAAATATTTACAAACACAGGTGGATTAGAAGTGTAATTTAGTTTTACCAAAAAATAAATTTCTTCCATGTTTCACTATTGGAACAAATGAAATGTCTATGTAATAATGCATCTCATTTCTTCTATGTAATCATAAGAAGCTCTCTAGTGAAAAACAACCTTTTCATGCATGTATCATAACTTATTGTAAGACTTTTCTTGTAATAGTTATGGTATGTATTTGTGTTTATAGGTATTAAAGGAATGAAATAATTCATTATATTTAGTAAAAATATTAATGAAAATGTATTTCTTTATGCTTTCATGATTGTTTCTTGATTGAAAACTATTTTGCAACTAAGTAACAATTCATCCTTTAAGTGTGTGCATTTATTAGAATAGTACTAATATTGTTCTTATAAAGGCTCATGTTGTTCACTTTGATTTGTGAAATAATTTTATGCACAACATATTTGCATGTTTCACAAAGCTAACCTACTTTCAAATCTCAAGAGTAATTTTGCTTTCTCTCATATGTTATTGTTTCTCGCCAAGGAAAATCATAAACTCAACTTAATGGCCACTGAGGCATCATACGTGATGGGACTCCCATACCAACAATGTAGAGTCTAATTGGGAATTTATAACAGGGATATCCCTTGATGTTGGTAGACTTCCAATATCTTCAACATAACTCTAGTGATTTCTTGTCAAACTATGTTTTTTTAATAGCAATTTCTTTGCAGTCTTTATAAAGTACAACGTTTGTTTATGCTAAATATTTAGACTACAACACCTTCCAAAATTTTCTTTCAAGCTTATATTAACCACCCCCCACAGTGCAAACACTAAATACGAAGGAATGATATGATTTTGATACTGACACAACTACCCCACAAGGTGCAAACAATAAATTAAGAAGGACATTGACATGACTTGTAAAGAATAAGGCTACTACAGTGGCTAGTTTTTGGTTAGGGAAGTAATGTTTGTTATCGAGATCTAAGTCATTGAAATTTTATTATGAAATTAGCAAGCTTCTCAAAGTGTTATGAATCTTAAAAGGTGTAGGAAAAATATATAGGAATTCGAGGTCATAAGAGTGAAACTTTAGATTAACAAAATAGAATTTGGTCTAGATTTTGAATGTTTCTTTTTAGTTGAATGTGAATGTGATGTTTCAAGTGAACGTTCATTTAACATTGTTGAAGGCATCAAGAAAAGTGTTGATAAAGTCATTAACAATTTTAAATCCAAGAAAATCAAATGTGATAAGGTCTATGCAGAAAGGTTTGATGGAAAAGATCTCTTGGACTTCCATCCTCCTTACACAAAATTCAAGATCCTTATTTGCAAAAGGTTGAGTGTGCATTGACATTTTTTGTTCCAATTAACCATGTTTACAAAAATAAGTATGGTTAAAGTTTAAATATATACACCTTGTATTGTTCATAATTATATTAAGAGTAAGTTAGTTCTTTTGTCAACAATATACTCTAGAAAGTATAAACATGAACACTTCAATGATGTAGATTATTTTTTAATAAAGTTCATTTTTTTCTTTAAAAACAACTAGTAATTTCCATTGGTGTGCTAGTTACTTCAAAAAGTTATGGAATTAACACATCATTCTTATTATTTATTTTAGATGAAAATATCGTTTGTATAATTACAAAATTATTATGAAATTTAATCCAAATTATTTGGTTTGTATTGATATTTTAGTTTCATGAAAATATAGTATTTAGAAAATTTGGCGAAAAAAAAAGTGATAAATTCATTTTGATATTTGAAAAAATATCTACTTAACATTTTCAAAATTTTGGAGCACATATGATAAAATTCCATCACATTTTATAATAATATTCTATCACCCATTAATTTGGTTTATCTTAGGTGGTTGGGAGAAATGATTGTTATCCACTAAACATAAGCTCAATTCCTGCAAGTGACATTATGAGATTTATCGTTAACTCTAAGAAATTCCTAGAGGACCAAAACATTTATATTCCTCATCAAATATACATATATTTCTCAATGGAAAAAAAATTATCCATATCACCGCTTTGTATACATATGTGATGAAATACATCCTTTGCTTGTCAATGAAGATACACTACAAAAAAAATGTGTTTCTCAAATTTTCAATAACGAAATATTACATTAGCATAAATCCATCTTTAATTTGTATCTTTAAACACCTAGAGGAATTAAAAGAACTTGAGTATCAACCTTTTGTCACTTAAAATATCTAGGATTGGGATGGATTTATGTTATTTCATCTATTTATTTAGGCCAACTCTCTTTCTTTAGATTAGGATTTCAATGTCAATTATTTTCACATTTTGACTTATGTGAATACAATACACACAACTCATGCAACCAGACTTAGATGCAAAAAATGATATGCCAAAAAACTAAAAGCACACAATGAATTATAGTCTTGTTTCCAGTGTGGTTTACATGCTACATCACCATATCTGAATCATTAAGAGGTATTTTCATTGTAAATCCAAATGGCTCATGATTATCATCATTAGTTTCATTATTGATTTTATCACAATCAATGTCAAGATCATGTTTATCTTATAATAGATTTGGGACAAGATCGAAGCATACAAAATAATATTTGGATGAGCCTTTAACTTCAAATCCAAATGCAAATTATTATGAATATAAACACGATCTTTCAATTTTCCAAAAAATAACTTGCTTATTTTCATGTAATTAATATCATTGATGTTGTTTAAGTTTCTTTTACACGAACATCTACATGATCCCTAGTTCGAGACAGAAGTTGTAAATTCTACAATTCAAGTGTTTCTACTAAAAAATCCATGAAAATCATAGATTAATGGTGGTTTTATCCATTCTTTAAACTCATGCTATAATATTCTATCTAACCGCACAACAACTACATCTAGATTTAACTCTTAACTTCTGTTTTATTATTTCTTTTTAACCCAAATGATCTGAATTCCCAATAAATTCTTGTTCCATGCAAAGGGTTATGCATCATCCTATATATTGTTAGTTTCTATAATTCCATCCAAAGGATTAATGTGCCAATAATTTTTTATACCTAGAAAATTATTCGTACTAAAAACCTAGAAAAAAAAGAGATTTGAAATCTACTATCAATTAACACAATTGAGCTTCTAACAAATTATATGCCAAAATAACAAGAAATCCAAGCACATAAAATTTACATAGCTTTTACCTTTTAAAACCTCAGTGTGGGGAAAAACTAGCAAAGTGAGATTTTATTAGGCTTCAAAGAGTAAATTAGGAAAATATTACAACAATAGTTCCAGATAATTTACAGCTAATAAAAAATTAGAAAAAGAACCCTCTCCTCTGAACAATATGGCCTATAAAATGGCCTCTCCCTCTATAGCGTATGACCTCCTTCTCTTCAGCTAACGTGGTCTATGAGACAACCTCTCCTCCAACAGAGAACTCAACCCTAAAGACTCAACCTCTCTCTCTTATGAACTCAACTTAGGTAGAACCTTCTCTCCAGTAGATGATAGCCTAGAAACAGCCCCTTTCTCTCTGCTAACTCGGTCCCTTACCCTCAGTTGCCCAACATTCCTTCTTATCACCCAAATCAATTATCTTCTGTCTCACTTAATGTGATATCCCAGTCATGTCCTTCATCCACTCATTCCAACAATTTATATTTTCTCTCATAACCCTATTTCCACCTTGAAATATTCAAGAAAAAGGTCAAAGGAAAAAAATGATCTTATCACTTCTTTTTATCTAATAAAAAAAATATTAATTTCCAAAGTTATAGACTTTAGAAATATAGGTTACAAAGGCAATAATAACTAATTAAATTAATTATCATGTTTTTCCTAAGTTTAAACTTAGAAAATATAAATTGTTGAAATAAGTAATTACTAAGGTATCTTTTGCATGCCTAGACACAAGGCTTATGTAGATACACCTCTGCAAGCTACAATTTTAACACTCCCTCTTAGTGAGCATGGTGTTTTGCACCATCCCAAAGTTTTCGCTCAAGAAGAAGAAATTTCCTTTCATTAAGGCCTTTGTGAGGAGGCCTGCAATGGGTTCATCTGTAGGTACATATCATATATTCACCTTGCCTTTCTACACATAGTCCTAGATGAAGTGATATATGATCTCTATATGCTTTGATTTGTCATGAAACAATGGATTTTCTAAGAGTTTGATGTTTCTCTAATTATCACAATGTATCATGGTCAGCTCCAACTTTTGATTAAACAACCGCATGAGTAACTTCCAAAACCAAATTTCCTTACATGATGCCAAACTTGTTGACATGTACTCAAACTCAATAGAGCTCTGTGCAAATACTATTTTCTGTTCAACCAATAAACATCTTGAGACCTGAAATTGAAACAATAGCATGAAGTACGTTTCTTTTCAGTTGTGTTTCCTACCCATTAAGAATTTTAATAACCCACTAGCTTCACTCCATCTCCTTGGACATAACTCAAACCATACTCCACCATACCATACAGATACCTAAGTGTGTGTTTTGCTACCACCCAATGCACTCTCTTTGGCTCAACCATAAATTGCCTAAGTGTATTCACATCAAAATATATATATGATATAGTGTTAACCAAATACATAAGAAATCCAATTAACTTCCTGTATAAAGTGGGTTCCACTGCCTCTAACTTGGAAGCATGAATTTTCTTCTAGTTGGTGCTAGAAAGATGATGTCATTGATGTCAAAATGGTTTTCGTTGGGTGACAAATATTAATGGTGTAATAGGTGGTTGCAAGAAGATTAGTGAACATGCATTTTATGGAGTATTATATTCATATCAATTTTTACCTCTAATATTCAACTCAAATGCTCTTAAGAACTACTCAAATGGATAGATATCGAAAACTATTTTCCAACAATATATGGAAGTATAAAAATATCCAATGGATTTGAAAGTTCTTAATGTTTAAAGATCAAATATGGTTCCAAGCCTTAAGGTTCCTTAAAAACCTTTTATTTTCTTATAAATTCCCCTGTTAATAATTTTTGGAAGCTCAGGAAGGACTACCTTATTACATGAGATATGAGAATAGTCCCCATTGATTACTATAAACATTCATGTATCAACCCTTTTCTAAATTGTGAATTATGTTGAAATTTTGAGATCCTGAGACTAAGAGACAAGAATAGTCCCCATTAATTTCTTTCAACATTTCCATCTTAGGCCTTTTTAAATGGCTTTCCTTTTTTAATTCCATAGACCTAAATACTAATATGGGAACTTTACCTCTCAATATTTGTGAAACATATTCATGTCTCGACCATTTTTTAATAGTGCATTAGGTTGTGGCAGCTTAAGGTCTTAGGACAGACACAAATATTTTCACATTAATAACCATTTAACGTAAAAAAACCAAGGACCTTAGACTTAAATTTTATATAAGGATTTTTAAGAAAATACAATTCCATGGCCCCCTTGCCTTCATACAAATTACATGGCATGAAGACACATGGAACAATTTTGTTGGTTGATGGAGACAAATTGGACCAATCGCCAAAAGATAGGTAGAAAAATGAGAAGACAACATGTAGCATGATGTAATCTCAAGATGATGTCAACACAGGGTGGTATGTAAGTCTAGGTGGATGACATGTGGCATGAAGATTTAACATTTTCATGTGGCCAAGTGGGTCAACTATTGATGACACATGGCAGTGGGTGACGCGGGGATAATATTTCTCACCTCGGTGGTTTTGAAAATGGAACATGAAGGAAATTTTCGATGGATGAGGCCGATATAGAAACATTCTATTCATATGATTATCCATCAATGCATCAAAAGGAGCACCCAAGGAACATTTTGTGAAGGATTTATGTGGAGAATATGACAAGGACTTTGTGGTTTATTTAGCACATGAGCCTTAAGGATTGATAATAAGAATTATGGACATTGATAAGTGCAAGGTAATTTAAAATACCAATCTATAGTCTTGATTTGGTGTTTAGCCTGCAGTTCATATAAGCCATGGCTTAAGGCATAAGTGACTTATGAGACTATTCCACATTCATGATTTAGTAGAGCTCGTTATAATTGGATGCCATATTTAGTAGCTCACTAAATCTAGTTGACGATTTAACCATAACTGTCTAGAATTACTGGATTTTGTGAAGAATATGGTGGATTTAGCTAAATTTGGAAATCCACTAAATCTTGAAGTTCTATGAAACCTTGGTGTCTTCCAGAATTCACTGTAAACAACAGTTGAACTCAAAATAAACTCTAGAACAACATGTAAGTCTTGAATCTGAGTTTTTCACATGAAAGACTCAAATAAACACAATTTGACCATCAAAACAACCACAAGATAAAGAAAAAAATAAAGAAACTAATGATAAACACTAAATTTAGCAGCTTATATTTATTTATAAGTAGCATTGGTATGAACATAATGCATTTTCATCAAAGGTTAGAGAATTATATTATATCAATTTCGAGGGTGTTTTCATGGTGATTTTGTAGCAAAGAATTAATTGGTCATCAAAGTGAATTGGAATTGGTGTCTGAGGTGGTTGGTGTATGTGAATGCATTGGTGAATAAAATGAGTAATTGATTGGAATCGGAGGTGTGAGACAAAGGAAGAGAATTATTTTATCAGGGAAAGCCTTCATGATATGAGTATGTAAATTATATGAAGGATATATCAATAGGGTTGTGTAAGTCGATGATTGCATAATAAGGAATTGGATCTTCCTTTCAATCACAATTGATAATTTGGGGAGTAGGAGATTCATTTAGGTTGTAGATTCAGAAACAAATAAGGTTAGATCTTGCAATATATTGAGGGTTGGAGCCTACAATATTGATGTAATACAAGTTATAGCTTAAATATTGCATCATAATATTAAAAAAATGGTGGTTTTCCTAGTTGGGTTTCCAAGTTACATTATTGTGTCTTGATTCATGAATTGGTGTGCTTGTGCTTATTGTTCAAGTATTATTTACCCTGATAAAAAATTATTAAATTCTCAAATAATGATTCACCCCCCCTTTCAGTATTGTCTTGGTTTCTAAGAGGATGCTCACTTGTGCACGAATCTACGTGGAGTTCGATATGGAAAAGGGATTACTAGAACTATCATTTTAAATATGTACAACTAGACCCATTATCAAGAGGTTGATTATGATAAAATCCCCTTTAAGCGTATATACCACCATGAGTATTGGAATTTTGATTGAAACTAAAAAAAATAGAAATATTCCAAAAAAAATGAAGGAGACCAATGGTAGCAACAAAAGTGGTGGATAGGTCCTCCCTGACAAAATGCAACCATAAAGTCTCTTGCAAATAATGGCCCCAAGTCAAAGGCCCCACCTTCTCCAAAACAAAGCAACCCCTCAGTGGAAGATGGACCCTCATCTAGTAAAAAAAAGGATCAAGTGTGCAAGTCAATAGGTCAGACACTTTGAATCAACTAGAAGGAAATGGTGAAATTCCACTTCAAAAAACCCAAGAGAGTCCTCTTGAAGATCTCACACTTATAAAATTTAAAGGTAAATATGAAGAAATTCTACCATTAGAAGATGTTCGTCGGTTGGAATATAATGAAGAATAACCAATCTTATTTTATGATGAGGTTTTACTTTTTTCAATGAATCTAATAAATCTATATGTTCATTTTTCATTGGATATATAGATGTAAAATATAAAGGGGAGAAATAAAAGGATCAAGAGAAAAGCCATTAAAGAGTAGGATGAAAAAAAAAAATGGTGTGAGAAATGAACATGTGGAGAAAAATAAAGAACTAAGAACCCAAAGCTCCATTAAGTTTGCATTTCACATGGTTCCAGGAATTACCAAAAAAGGAAGTAGTATGGCCCCAGGACAAGGTGACTCCATATCTATTAATAAATGATGAAACTTCTCCCCTAGAATTATAGAGGATTGTGATCATAAAATAGAATGTTATAATTCAAAGTCTAATAAAAAATGAAAACCACTAATCCTCCTTCTCTTAGAGACAAAATGTGGAGAGAAACAATTCCTTTAAAAATGCTCAAATATATGGTGTGAATGTGAATAAGGATGTTGGTTCTCATGGAGAATCTTGAAGAATATATATTGTTTGGTCCTCCTCCAGTTTTATGCTTCTCCCTTATAAAAGTTTTCTTCATTGGATAGAATTTTTTCTCATTCATGTCCCAAGTAAAAAGGCGTGTTGTGCAACAGATATTTATATGCCAGTTTATATTTCAAAAAACTGTATTGTTGTTCATCTCTTATTTTCCTAGGGGATTTTAGTTTTAATCAAAAATCTATAATTGGTGAGGATTTCAATGTTATTTTTCACCCTTAGGAAAAAATAAAAGTTTCTATTTAGATATTCCTTCCAAGAATAGATGGAGGATTACATTGATAAGGTGATCTTCGTTGATATTAAGCCAATTTCAAACAACTACACTTGCAGAAACAACAAAGTTGGTCTAAGGCACACTGCTGCTATGATTGGGAATATTTTTGTTCACATGTCATTTATAGCTTAGATATACTTGGTTTCTTCCCAAATATTTTTCTTGGATAAAATCAGATCATCAATCAATCATGTTTAAAATCCACCCTGAAGTTGAATATTTCTCATTATTATTCCGCTTGAATCCTTTATGGCTACAAGTTTCAGGGTTTAAGGAGATGGTCACTCAAGTATGGGGGAAAAGGTCACATGATCCCCAATCATTATTTGGGAGATGAAAATAATTTATTTTTTTAAGTGGGCATTTCAAAATTCGCTAAGGATAATCAATCTAATCTTAATAATAATGTCCAATAAAATAAATGAAATTTAGAAGTGCTCCAACAACAAATGGAATATTGTCCAATCTCAGAAGATATGTTTCTAGAAGAAAAGGATTTTGAGTTGTACCATAAAGAATTTCTTGAGGAAAAATAAGTGTGGTGAGTCTAATCATGTATTTTACGGTTGCATGAAGAGAATAAGAACACAAAAAAATTCACAACCAAGCTAAAATGAGGACATGGAAAAATAACATTAAATTAGTCTTGGTTGATGGCAAAAGTATCTCTACTTTCATGCTAATTAAATAAAAATAAGTTCAACACTTTAGTAATATTTATGAAGACCCAAACAATCAGGCTAAGGAGGCCACACAAGTCATGTTGAAGCATAGTATTCAATCGGTCACTTAGGAATGCTACACTTCTTTGTCCCATATCAGAATATGAAAATATTGCAAGTTTAATTTCCTTCAATCTAGATAAACCCCCTTTTCCAAATGGATTTTCAACACATTTTTATCAAAAATTCTAGGATATTATTAAGTTTCATGTATACAAGATAATAGACTATGTTTTTAATCACATTTAAGTTAGAGGTGGGATTAATTGTTCTTTTCTAGCATTGGTCCCTAAAGAACTAAACCCATCTTCCTTTTCTAGGTTTAGACCCATTTATTTGTGTAATATGTCCTATAAAATAATTTCCAAAATAATTTCTTTCAGATTCAAGCCTCTTCTCCCAAGGTTGATCTCAGAGAATAAAATGGGATTTGTGAGCCATTGCCAGATTGTAAACAATATTATTCTTGTCCAAGAAACTATCCATTTTGGAAAAGTAAGGGGGGATAAAGGAATGGTAGTCAAATTAGATATGGAAAATATTTTTGAATAAATTTTCCACAGGTTTCTATTTGTTGCATTGAGGAAGTTTGGTTTTGCAAAAAAAATCATTCAATGGATATCCTCACACATTTACAATCCATGGATTTCTCCTTTAGACAATGGAATACTAGCTAAGATTTTTAAATCCACCATAGGATATAAGATTGTTAGTTATCCCCAAATTTATATATTCTAATGGTTGATTCTCTTAGTCGATGGTTATAATTTACATGGAAAAGATGAATGCTTCTAGGCATTATTTTCCTAAGGGGAGTCAAAAACATCAACCATTTTCAGCTTATGGATGATACATTATTATTGGGAGGTGCTTTATTCATCATTGCAAACAGATTTTCGTTACTTGATAGATTTGTGCATTCTTTAGGTGGTATAATAAATAAAGGGAAAACCCAAATGTATTCATGGAATGTCAATAAAACAACTTAGGTACAACTGGCATGTGTTATGGGCCTCCTAGTGGCAGAAGCTAGGAAGGAATTTAAATATTTGGGGATCCAAATCATCTTAAAATCACACTCTCATTAGTCATGGGCACTAGTTATTTCTAGATTCAAATTAAAGTTTGATCTGATTGGTTAAAGCTTACTAGAAGAATTTTTCTTATTAAAATCATTTTCTCTTCCCTTCCTATATTCCAAATCTCTATTCTACTAGTCTCCTCTTGAATTCATCAACAATTGGCACAAGAAAATATGAAGTTTTTATGGAAAGGACGAAAATTGAATGCCAAAAATTTTCATTTTTTCAAATGGGAAACAATCTGAACTCCAACTTTACATATGGTGTTGGAATTAAGGATCCCTCACTCGTGAACCTTACCATTGGAGTGAAACTTTTTTGGTATTTGGTTTCTTAGAAGGATGAATGGCTAAAACATTTAATTAGGTTGAACTACTTTTTAAGGAATTTTCTAAATTGCTTGAGTTTCCATATCTATGTAAGATAGGGCTTGTCCATTTGGAATCCTTTTTCATCCCCCCTCTCTTATTAAGGAACACTTATGTTGGATCCCAGCAAATGGAAAGAAAATTACTCTATAGTCATGTAAAATTTTGGGGTACCTTTCTTTGGACCAAACTAAGGTTCTTATCCCCCTCTATGATTGTCTTTATTATCAAGGCAATACCATGCTATTATGTATTTCTTTGTGGGCCATAGATATATTTTGGATTCAGTGGGTCGTCTCCTTTGTCTCGATCTATTTGAAGCCTCTAGTGTGACTGGTTGAAATTATATTAATTGGATATGCTCCTAGCCATAAAAGGAAATATGATCACAATGTTGGCATCATGATAATTATTAAATCAATGGATGTTACCTCTTTCTTCTTTTTTCCCATGTAATTCTCCCCAAATATCATATTTGAGAAAACAAGTAGATCATTAATATTCCTCCCAAATAAACATTTTTTGTTGGACCTTATCTCATCAAAAAATATTACTATGAGAAAGAAATATATTTTTGGCTCATCTAGATGTCATCTATACTTAAATTAAAAATATTCAATCCACCATATTTTTAATAAGTGTCAAATTTGCAAAGAAGTTTGGAGTTTTACATTGTAATATTTAACTATAAGGTTGATTTCACCCTCTTTTGTGAATGACCTATTTTCTTCTTAAGATTGAAATCATGTTAGTGAATTGATCAAAAAGGGACTTTTTAAGCAAATTTGGGTGGCTATGCCAAAATATATCTGATAGAAAATTGGGCTATCTCACAATAAAATAACCTTCTCTGGAAAGAGATATCGTCCTCATTTTGTAGCCTCTAATGCTCTATCTTTATTCTTTGAAATATAAATTCACAAATAAAATTCTAATTCTTCTTCTTAAAGCTTGGATATAAAAATTAATTTCCTTCAATTCAAAATTTATATTCCCCTCTTCAATGATTTCATTCTTAGAAGACTCATTGGCACCGTCGACTCTCACCAAATGAATTCAATATTTGGCTTAAGGAACAATATTATTATATACTTTGTTTTGATGGAGACTCCAAAAATATTTCTAGGGCGAGGGGGGTTTTCTATTGCCCCAAAGGAAACACAAAAATAATATGCTCATGGGACTTTGAGAAATATCTAATAATCAAGAAGAAGCATATGCTCTTCTCCAAATATAATTGATTACTAAATCTCATAATATCCATTCCAAGATAGTCATTAGAGACTCCAAGATTTGTTTCATCACTTGGGGTTCATTCTCTCCCATATGATACTAGGTTGAGAAATATTTAAAAAGGAAATAAATTCGTTTTATCCCTACTCTAGTCTCACAAAGTGTTTCAAGTTATTTGAAAAAATAAGAAGGATGTTATGCCATGACAAACAAAGAAGTCAAATTGAGTGGAGGTGAACTAAAGATAAATAATCATAATCCATATGACACAATTCCATGACTTTTTGACTTATATTAAGCTAAGGCTTTATGTTAATTTGAAAAATAGAAATAATGGTCACATGTATGGCATAGCAGCATATAAGTTTTTTGTGACATATAAACACTCCCTTCATATGTCGTACTATGACTTATTATTGGAAACTAGGAAAATACTAAGAGGGGGATGAATCAATATTGTAGGAATTTTACCAATTTAAAACATTCTTTTCACTTTGTGAAAGAACAATAATGCATTAAAGAATAATTTCATCAACAAATATGACAAGAAATGATTTTACTAATCAATGAAACATTCAAAGAATAAATAACTTATTCAAAACTGCTTCTTCAATTTATCCATAGGGAAAGCTACAACTTGTTACAATTTTTTTGGCTGCAACCAGCAGGAAGCTACAACTTCCTAATTTATCAACTACAACTCAATGGAGCTACAACCCTAACTATTCTCCAGCACCCACTAGAAGGAGCATCAATCCCTGATTTTGCAAGCTACAACTTGCTTGACACGAATGGTTCATCTTTCATCCATTTTCATACTCATAAACATGAATGCCTTCTTTGATTTTCAAAATAAAATATTTTTTCCTCAATCACCACTCAAAAAATAACCTATAACACCATCATCATCACCATGCTGCAACAAAAGCTCTGTCTAAAAAAAATGGATGTCAATTATGCTTGCTAAGGCCTTCTTTTATAGTTTTTCTTTTCATAATTTTGACTTCTTGGATTTCTGCATGCATCACTATTTGTTTCCTTTATCATGTTCACATTATTCTTCTAACTGTGTTTGTTGTTATGGGCTTAACATTCAATTCAAACTGACCTTAACCTTTTTTTCTGCGACTTAAAATTGGGTTTTCTGCATATTTTTTCATTTTGGCCTCTTTAACATGCTTTAGCATAGTTTTGCCAATTTTAACTACTTTTTAATTTGGCTTAACTACTACCAAACAAAAATTTATGTCATTTTTTGTCTTTAGCTCCTTTCGCTCAGATCCCTTACATATTTTTCCACCACATAACCCTGCCTCTATGACGACTAATTAAGTAGTTGGGCACTAAGCCTTGTTAATCCCTTTGTGGAACAAATTATATTTGTTAACAAGCCCATGTCATATATCGCATTTTTTGGCATTGATGTGTGTTGCAATGTTTTAGGTGTGTTTTTGGTTGGCAATGATGGCAACCCGGTTGCTTGAGTTGTATTAGAGTCAACTTGGTTTCTTGAGTTGCAGGAGACTTGGTTATGCTTGTGTATGTGTGGTTGCATGTGACTTATGTATGGATGACATCCAGAGGATCCTTGGCATGTCTACTAGATTTCACTAGCTTGGAGATTTTATGATCTTCTTGATCATGTTGATGTATACAGGTGTTGGTGGCTTCTACAGGAGTTCGAGTTGAGGAGCCTTATGATTAGGTCTCCATGTCCCAGATTAGGTCAACATGTTTATGCTATGATACATAGGGTTTAGAGAGGATCTACAAGTGTCAGTGAATGCTTGCGCTGGTTGTACAGGTGTTGGAGGATGTATGATATATTTTGTAGCTGCATACTGATAGCAGAGATGTTGTGGAGCAATTTGATGGCCTAGATGTTTAGTATGGTTGTTGTTTGGCATCATAGACAACCTATTTTGACTTATGATGATGATAGTGATATGGTAGTGATTCGGTGAAGTGTTGTAGGGGTCTTGTTTAGTCAATTTAGTTTCCTAAATTGCTACATAAATTATCAATCAGGGTGTCATAAACTAATGAAGTGTAGTGCGCTATATGTGCTAAATAACCCTTTCTTACCTCACTATTTTCAGGTTTATGTTTGTTTTTGGGGTTTTGTTCTTTTGATTCCTAAAGTTTTGCAATGTGGTTGAAATCTTGATTTACTGCTGATAAGAACCTAGAAAATGAAGTGAGAGTCCAAAAGTACTTTTTAGGCCAAGTTTGGAAGTGAGGTTTTCAAAACAAGAAAGTGAAGAACAAAACTTATCTTCTTGTTATTGTAATGGTTTCCAAAATATGAGCTGAAAAGACTCTTTAAACTGTTGTCTACTTAATTACAAAACCAAAACTTAAGTGAGAAAATGGAATTGAAACTATCTATAACAAACTAAGAATGAAATACTGGAAGCAAAACTACTTCTGTTGTCTAGTCTACTTGCAAAATTAAAGTCTTAGTGAACTACTGCAATTAAAATAAAGGAAAGAAACAAAACTGAAATTGCAACTATTCTATTTGTGAAAGAAAAACTAAATGAAGCATTGTTATCACTCTGCTATAGAATTTAGGGAGAAATTAACTCCTTATGATAGCAACATTTGAGAGATTCCATTCTTCACCATTCTAAAAGAAGTAATCATTAAAAATGAAAGGAAAAACTCGATCATTGGTAAGGCATTTCACCACTTGGTCTTAGGTTCAACCATCAACGAATGGTTTTTAGAAATATCTCTTTAAACCATGAGTTGCTTAAATTGACAAGAAAATGGCATCAAGCTATCTAACTCTAAACTAATGAACAACAAGTAATCTCATTTATAAACACAACATTTTGCCATTTAGTTTGAAGATCAATCATCAACAAAAGGCTCTGGAAATATTTGCTTATATCATGAGTGACTACACTAAGAAGGAAAAGGTACTGAACAACAAGAAATCGCATTCATAAATTCGATATTTCACCATTTAGTTTGAGGATAAACCATCAATGAAATGCTGTGGAAACATTCATTTATGTAATGGGTGACTATCCTAATAAGTAAAGGCATGAAACAAATAAAATTTGAAAACTAAAAACTAAGGAACAACAAAAGAAATAAGTCTAGTGATGCTACTTGACACAATTTAAAAACTACAGTTAAGAAGCTAAAGCATAAGGGAAACTAAAGAACTACTTCTACATTGGTATGCACCTATCTGAGTTAGTGAAAACAATTGATACAAGCTGCAATGAACACAGTGTTAGAAATGATTATGAACATAATAAAAAACACAATAAATGTACAGTTGAACGAAGAAAGATGACAAATGAAAATGTACAGAAATGAAAAGTAACCTCGACAACGCAGGGGCCCTCTACAAGTCTAGGACTAGCAACACAGAATAACTTCACACGCTTTAGGTATCCATATGAGAAGAACAGAGTTTTTTATATTAAAAATATAGTACTGAATGTCTCATGCTACAGGTGGAAATTGCACTGCTTCATCATCAAAAACATTAACTAGTTCTGCATTCCAAACGCTGATATTTATAGGAAAAATTCACAACTTTTTTAAGAGAAAAGTCTTCTACAACAGACACGTGAATAAGTAGTGTATCTAGAAATTTAGTCTTCAGTTGGCTTGAATGGTAAATATCTGAATAGTGGATGTTGGATACTGGTTATGCAGGTGGCAAATGACATCCTCAACTTCGGGAACCTGCCTCAGATGCATTTACTAGGAAACGTGCAAAAACAGAGTTCTAGTTGTTGTAAGTCTTCTCCGTTGACTCCCCTTTAACCGGGGTCTTTCTCATCAACTTTGATCAAATGGATAGGAAACCATCCATGTACTGACATTTTCCCAACTACCCATGTGGCTCATTTCTTCTCTCGACGCCTGTAACCTACAAAAGTATGGAGATGGCTGAGGAATGGTCGTTTAGCTGTGGAATGTGGCTACGTTTCATAGCTGAAAAACAAAAGCCTATCCAAATAAGACTCATTATGATATAATTTGAAAATCACTGAAATGCACTCCTGGAGGCAACATGCAATGGATTTTGATGGTTTAGGATGCATTGGCATGGAAAAACAAAGGAAGAAGGATGAAGAAATTTCTTAAGAAAGAGGCAGTTTTGGAACTCAACATACCCCCACTGTGAAGCTGTTGCATGTCCTCATGCAACCAAAATTGTAACAATCCTTCTTCTACTACATCTGCTCTGAAACCTCAACTAGAACATCCAACCTTTTCTTGTTTCTCTTTCTTGTCGCTGCCATTCTAGGCTTTCTCATGAGGAATCTATATTTAATGTTGATGAGGGCCCTGCTTAGCTTCCTGTTTGTCCTCTTCAATTTTTTGTTCTTCTTATGCCACAAACCCAAATGAAGCATGGTATTATCATGAATGATTTTGTCCAACTTGTTTTGTTCCTTTAAAGCTTCATTTTCCTTCTGAATATGCCTATTTAAGACCTCTAATTCATAGATTTCTTGCTTAAGTGAGTGAATCAGAGTTTCTTGTGATGTAGTTGGTTGTTTAGGGTTGGATGAAGTCCCCTGATCTACTATTGTATTCTTTTTCTCCAATGAAACAATATAGTCATAAATCTGCTGCTGAACTGGGTCAATCCCTGGAGATGCTTTTTTTGGACTACTTTCAAAGTCTAGTTGAGGAGAATGTTGTGGACTCTGCTCAAATGAGATGTTGTCTTGGGATTGAGTTCGAGTCTCCTCTCCCAAATATATGAATTGGGCCTCTTTTGTCTTTGGTTTCTTCATTTTTCCCTTAAGCCTAGAGCTTCTTCTTAGACTTTGTGAGCCTATGTTTTCTTCTTCTATGACCTGTATTCTTTTCCCTTTTTCTTTAACTTTCTTGGGTTGTTCCTTAATGTGGACTAATTTCTCAGAGAGTAATTGTTCCTCCTTTGATGAAGGATCAGGAGTTTGATAGATTTCCTCAACTTTTCTTTTTATTTTTCCTCTCTGTTTTGATTGCTTTATGATCTTGGTTAGAGTTTCAAAGAGAGGTTCTTCCTCACTGTTTTCTTTTGTTGAACTTGTAGGAGTGTTTTAATTGCAAGAGTTGTTCTCCTCCTCCTACTCTTTTTTACTAAACTTCCTTCAGGTAACTCAGGTGGATCTTGGAAAAATTTCCTAATTAGGAAGTTTTCCCATGTGTCTCCTATATCCTTCAAGTAATTTTCAACTAGAATTTTTATGAGACCATGGTGATAAAGGTGAGGTTCTATATCTTCTATTTTCTTTTGAACAGTGGTGGACATCTTCCTTAAGCTATTCAATAGAAAGTAAGGGAGATTGATGGTTCCATTTTCCAGAAAGTTCATCAACAACCTTATGTGATACATGTACATTGAACCATATTTACCCTCACATGTGATAAATTTCTGAATAATCAATAGTAAATTACTCCATTTATCCTTTAGTGCAGAGATGGGAATTCCTCTTTTGAAAATTGAGATATCTATATCTGGGTTTTGGAGGATGACTTTCCAAGCCTCATCATGGAATTCCTTTTTTTTGAACCACCTCTCTCCATATTTTGGTAGTTCGGTTATAGTTGTAATGGAAGACTCAGTCATTGAGAAATTTATATCACCAATCTCCACTTCTACCCCACCAAAAGATCTTGCAAATGTTTTGGTGACTTCTTTGTGATGGCCATCAAATTTCTTGATAAACTTCATCCAGCCAGCCTCCTTCAACGTCCCCTTCAACTGAGGGTATCCCTCCATAAACTTGACTCCTATGGGTTCTGTTCTTACAATGAGACCCATTATTCTTTACTTTTCTTTTCTTCACTGTGTAGAAAACTTTGTAAATGGTGTTTATATGGGAACAAAAGAGTTAAAAGGACAAAAATGGAATATCAGAGAAATGTATAAGAAAATGATGGATATTGGAATGAAATATGGAGGATATACGAAGCAGGGAGACCGTGTGCATGGGAACACTATGGAGGATGTAAGGACTAGTGCACACATAGACTATGTGGAGACAAAGTATTGTTCATACGCAGAACCGAAAACTAAACGAATAGTCTAAGTGCCTGTATTCATAAGAAGGTTGCAGGAGTAAAGAAAAATGAGAAACTCGGTATGTAAAAGAGTCGTATCCCACTAGTTTAAGTTCACATAATTAGCTGTTTAAACAGGTGGAGCAAAGAAGTACATTGAAGTACGAGTTAAAGTTAGAGAGTAAATTATGACACTGTTAAGCATTAAGTCAGAAGGCGTGGTGGAGTTATGAAAACAATCAAATCGCATGATGACAAGTCAAGGAGTAGTGATTATTAAAATTATACAACTTATGCTTTTATAATGCTATTTGAAATAGGTTTTTATTCTCACCTCTAGAACCATACCTTTCCATTTGCTAACCTTTGATTGTTTGCTTTTGTAGGTGCTTAGGTGCTGATGTGTCTTCAAAAGTTGATTTCTCCTTCAATACCTACATCTGGCTTTTTATTTTTTATTTTTTGGCTAATGATCAAACTGTTATGATTCTTACTGCTCCATTGCTGAAAAAATTTCAATCTCATATGGCCCATGCCAATGAGTTTGAAATTTACCTTGAAAATCCTTGAACTTTGAATCAAATAGCAATGCCCAATCTCCTTCTTGCAACCTTTTGTCCTTAATGTACTTGTCATGCCACTTAGCTCTCTGTTGCTAAATTAAACTAGTCCTTTGAACTGCTTCTTGCCTGATTTCATCAAGTTCATTCAACTGCTCCAGTCTATGATTTTGAGCTTCTGATAGATCCATCCCCAACTTAACTGCCATCTTGAAAGTTTTGACTTGGAACTCAATGGGGAACAGGACTTGTTTTCCATAAACAAGTTCATAAGGTGTATGTCCTGTTGTGTTCCTCCATGTAGTTCTATAGTCCCACAAGGCTTTAGGAAGCCTTTCTGCCCAATCTCTTCTATGTAGATGCACAGTCTTGGTGAGGATTCCTTCAATCACTTTATTTGTAGACTCCACTTGACCATTTTCTTGTGGATGATAGGGAGTGGATTTCCTATGCTTCATCTTGTACTCTTCTATAAGCCTTTCCATCATTTTGGATGTGAATTGAGATCCTGATCTGTCACAATTTCTCTTGGAACACCAAAGCGAGTAAAAATATCCTCAAAAAGAAAACTAACTACTGACTTTTAATTAGAAAAAAGTAATGCTCTAGCTTCTACCCATTTGGTGACATAATCTGTACATACCAATATATACTTTTTCTGCTTGGATGGAGGATTAATAGGTCCAATAAAGTCTAAAGCCCATTTTTCAAAGGGTTCGATAAGTACCTGAGGTTGTAATGGCATCTCATTTGAGGGAGCAGGTTTCCCTACCCTTTGGTAGCTCTCGCACCTTCTGACATATTCTTTTGCATCTCTGAATATGGATGGCCAATAATATCCTAAAGAAAGGATTTCATAGGTTTTCCTCTTGTCAGCAAAGTGTCCACCACATGGCTCAGCATGACATGCTTTGAGAATATCAGGAATTTCATCTTCCCTGACACATATTTTGATCATAAGATCTGGCCCTGTTTTATACAATTCTTTAGAGATCCATGAATATCTGGAACTATTTTGAATAATCTTTCTTTTCTCTCTAGGAAATAAATGTGAAGGTAACTTCCCTATAACCAAATAGTTAGCAACATATGCAAACCAAGGAGTTCGAGTAGTTACTGCAAATAGATATTCATCGGGGAACTTATCCTCAACCGGAGAGTCTTCTTTGATATTCTGAATCCTGGACAAGAAATTAACAACTGTGTTTTGTTTTCCAGATCTATCTAGCACAGTAATATTGAATTCTTACAAAAGTAAAAACCATCTTGTAACTCTGCCATTAGTAATAGGTTTATTCATCAAATATCTAATTGCGGAGTGATCTGTATGAACAAAAGTTTCAGAGCCTGTTACATAATTTCTAAACTTGTTAATTACATGAACAACAACTAAGAACTCTTTTTCAGTCACAGTATAATTCAACTCAGTGGGATTCAAATTCTTACTTGTATAGTAAATGGCATAAGGAATCAAATATTTTTGTCCTAGTACAACTCCTAGAGCTATATCTGAAGCATCTATAGAAATATGGAAATGAAGTTTCTAATTTGGTCCTCTTAAGATAGGTGCTTCAGATATTTTTTCTTTCAAAGTTTCAAATGCTAGTTGGCAATCAGGATTCCACTTGAATTCACAATATTTTGTAAGCAATTTGAAGAGTGGAGATGCTACTTTAGTAAAGTTTTCTATGAACCTTCTGTAATATCCTATAAATCCTAGAAAACTCCAAACATCTTTTTGATAATTTGGAATCGGTAACTTAGAGATGACTTCCGCTTTAGATTTGTCTACTTTAATCCCATCTCCTGAAATGTGATGTCCTAAAACAATACCTTCCGTAAACATCATAAATAATTTTTCATAGCTTAGTGAAAGGTTTGTTTCTTTACATCTTTTAAGGAATTTTTCCAAATTTTCCAAGGCTTCTTCAAATGTGTTACCATAAATTGTAAAATCATCCATATATACCTCTACACAATCATGTATTAGATCAGAAAAAAATCCTAGTACTGCTCTTTGGAATGTTGTAGGTGCATTGCATAATCCAAAAGGAAACACTCGGTAGGAAAAAGTTCCCCATGGACAAGTAAATGTATTCTTATCCTGACCCTTGGGTGCTACCTGAATTTGATTATAACCACTAAAACCATCCAAAAATGAAAAGTACTTTTTACCTGCTAATGTATCTAATACCTGATCTATAAAGGGTAAAGGAAAGTGATCCTTCAAGGTTGCTTTATTCAATTCCCTGTAATCAATGCACACCCTCCATTTACCATTCTTTTTAGGCACAATTACCAAAGGAGAAACCCATTGGCTATATGAGATTGGGTAAATGAAGTTTACATTGAGTAGTTTTTGGAGCTCTTCTTTCACAATCTCCCTAAGATTTGGATTCATCCTTCTTTGAGGTTGTCTGATTGGTCTACTATTTTCCTCAATATAGATATGATTGATACAAGTCTTAGGGTCAATACCTTTCATATCAGTATACTCCCATGCAAATGTAGTAGAATGTTTTTGTAAGATTTTTGTTAGCTCTTCTTCTTGTAATTTCTCCAAGTTTTTGTTTATGTTCAATGTTCTACTTGGAAAAATTTGAATTGTAGAGCTACCAAATTCTTCCATAGAATAGAGAGACATCTACCTAGATGACAAGTATTCTACACTAGATTTTACCTGAAATTGTGCATGATCATATTCTAAAGATGTTTCAAAATTTTCTAATGTGTTCAAAATTTGACTATCCTCACTATTTTCTGATATAGTAAAGATAGGTTGTATAACATCTTCATCATCGTTCCATTCTCTGTCATCTATTTCTGTGATTTCTTTTGCTGGAGGATACAAAGTGAATTTCTTTGTTGAACTACCATCAGAAATGTACATGTCGCCAAATCTACAACTGATAAAAGCATCAGCTGTGGCCAGCCACGGTCTTCCTAAGATAAGTGGGTGTCCTCCTAGATTATTCTTGGGAGTTAAAATCATGAAATCAATGGGATATTCCCAAGAATCTAAGGAGACTAAAATGTCTTCTAACACACCATCTGGTTTGATTACTGATCTATCTGCAAGTCGTAGTAAGGTAGGTGTGTAAAGAAGATTAGGAAGTTTAAGTTGTTCCATAGTCTGTCTACTCATAATGTTTATATTTTCCCCTAGGTCAATCAATGTATTTGGAATTTTAGTCCCATTTATGTGTGTCTTGACAATTGGACTTCTTGGATCCACATATTTCTGCATGGAAATCTTTCCCATCATGATATCTACTATTTTTCCTACCAGGTGAATTCTTTTTGTGTCTCTTGGTTTTCTTCCTGGTCTTTTGATGCTCAATTCATTTATTGTTTTTCCTAGAATAGGAATTTGTCTAATGGCTTGTAACAAGGGAATATTGGTACAGACATTCTTTAATTCATCTAGGAAGTCATAATTGGGCAACAAGATCTGTTTTTCCACTCCTCTATCAATTTGTAATCTCTTAGGAAAAGTAGGTGTAGAAGTAGATGCAGGTTGCTCAATTATAAGAGTTGTGTTTATTGACTCTTTTTGTTTTTCTTTTTGAATGTTTTGGTTTTGAAGGGATTTTCCGTCAAAATTTTTATTGACTTTCAGAGAATCCTCCTCAGAAGTATCTTGATCTTGAATATCTATAGAAGGTTTTTCCTTTTCTAAAATCCTACCAGATCTAAGTTTAACATCATTAAGATCTAGAGGAACAATCATGTAAGTAAGAAATTGTTGTCCTTCTACCATGTAAGCATTCTGAGGGCTTTTATTATTAGGGTTTGGTAATGGTTGGGCTGGTTTTTCATTTCGATTTTGTTGAAATGGAAGTAAGAGTTGAGGATTTTGACTTTGTTGTGGAGGTTATTATGGAAATGGCAATGAAAGGTGAGGGCTTTGATTTGGAAGTTGTGGTTGTTGATTTTGCTCTTGATTTTGTGGGGGAGGATAACTCTGATAAGATGGAGGATATTGATAATATTGAGCAAATCTCCCATAAGGATTTTGTACCCCTTGTGCCCATGGTTGAGATTGATACTGATTTTGAGGTTGAGGCCAAGGTTGTTGCTAAGAATTCCAATTTAGTGGGGGCTGAAAATTCATGGGATTGTTAAATCCTTGATTTTGTGGCCCTTGCCAAGGTCTTCTTGCAACAAAACAAAGAGGTTCTACAGAACTTAGGACTACTTCCTCTTGAAATACAACCTTAAGACATGGTATTGAAGGACAACCCTTGGTCTCATGACTTTCTGAACAATCACACAAGTTTTTACAATTTTTGCATCTAAAGGGCATTCCCTTAGAGCATGTTTCTTTCTACATTTTGGACAAAAGATGCCTAAAGCATCAGGTTCTGGTTTCTGCCTATTTTGGATTTTGAGGGTGTCTAGCTACTCATTAAGGCTCCCTAAAATATCAATTTTTAACTCATCAAGCATATTGCCAATTTCTGCACTACTTACAGTTCTAGTTGCAGATTTGTTTGCTCTAATAAGAGAAGGATCTCTTGGTCCTTTCCCAGTTTCAGATTTTTCTCTTGAGAGTGTTGGGTCTTTAAATTATCATTCATTTCCATTACACTTTCACTATTATGTCTAATTATATCACCTCCATTTCACCCTCATTTCACTACCATGTCACTACATTCATCTCACTTTCATTATCATTGGGTCACATTTATATTTTTCCAAACTTTATTAATTCCTATCCTTTTTAAGTGAATTTGTGGTTAAAAATTAGAAAATAATGTGCATATGCTTATACCTAACAAGTGGGTTGAGATTGTTGACATGTGTAGGTCAAAAGGAGGCTTCTAGAAGACCTTTATGTGGCACCCTAAGACCAAATTCGAATTTGAAGTGGAGAGGATCATGGGATCATGAGGATATGTGTCACATTTCCTATTTGTGTTGAAACTCTAAGAAGACACGTGTCTTATCATTTCCTATTTTGATTAGAACTCTAGAGGTATAGGGAGAGAATCATGGACTCTCATTAATGAGATGACTTCTCATCTTTTTGTATAAATAGGAGATTTCTCTCCTTCATTTGGTAGTTTTTTTGGTAGCTTTGGAAAGCTTTGGAGAGCTTTGTTGTACTTTGTAATTTTGAAGAATTTGAATAAAGCTTTGATGTTCTCAACATGGAAGGAGATGTGAAGTAGATGCCATAGAGCATATTATAATGTAAAGTAGAGTAGATTTTGTTTTGTAGTTTTGCTTTGATTTAATTTAATAATGTCATTTGATTGTTTTCAAGTTTAATAGTTTAGATTTTCCATTCATGCAAGTGTGTTCAACCGGTTGGTTGTAGATTTATCTAACTGTGTAATCTAGGCTTAGCAAAATAGTCCAAGAAAGTATTTTCTAATTGGTGCTTGGAGCATTAGAGCACACAGTAGATTAATTTTCCTTTACATGTTTTTTTGTATTTGCTTATTAGATTAGCCACTCATTACATAAATGGATATTTCCAGAGCCTTTCGTTGATGGTTTATCCTCAAACTAATTGGCGAAATGTTGTGTTTATGAATGAGATTTCTTGTTGTTCATTAGTTTAGATTTAGATAGCTTAATTCCATTTTCTTATCAATTTAGTAACTCATGTTGTAAGTGAATATTTCTGAAAGCCCTTGGTTCACTAAGTGGTGAAGTATTTCATCTATGAATGAGTCTTTCTCTGCATTTTTATGTTTACTTTTTCTTAGAACAATGAAGTATTGGATATCTCCAAATGCTATCACAAGGAGGTAGTTCTCCCGAAATTGGGTAGCAAAGTGATAAAACACTTCATTTAGTTGTTATCAATTTTGCTTTTATTTCATAGACATTTTTCCAGCTTAGATTAATCTAACTGTTCAAAGTTTTGATTTGTTTCCTTTTCTCCTTTTTTTTAGAAATTAGATTCTAACATTAAAAGTCATTTGATTTAATTGTCCATTAACATTTAGATATTTCACCTAGAAGCATAGCTTTTCTTTCTTATATTAATTTTCTTAAGCATAAGAAACAAAACCCCTAAAAACAACATAAACTATAAAACAACGAAGTAAGAGAAAGGTTAACTAAGCACATATGGTGCACCACACTTCATCAGTTTATGATACCCAGATTGATAATTTATGTAGAGCAATTTAGGACACTAAATTGACTAGACAACACCCAACAATAATACTATTATCTAACCATCCAAACATCTAAAAACCAACCCTTTTCCCTTGATTATATTTCTTCCATATCAATATAGTTAGAAATAAGTTGCAATCCTAGCCACCTCAAATACTTCTATCTCAATGATAGACAAGCACATTGACTATGAGAATAATTACAATCTCAAACTATAGGCTAAAGGGGGTGTGTGACACAAAAATCAAGGTGTGTATGCTAAAAAAGAGGCATGCACCAAAAAATTATAGGATGGGGCAATAATACTTCACTAATCTCTACATCATTACCTCCACTTCATATAAGTTGATGGACTTTGCCTATTAATTGAAGAAAGCATAAGATCCCAAGACAAGGAAAACCCTAGCCATGTTGGTAGCTAACATGATCGTGTATAATGGTGACATGTGTACAACCCAATGAATATGAAAAATGCCACATTTCCCCCATACAAGCAAAAGTAACTCCAAGAAGAAGAGTTGTGATGCCAAAATGCATTATAGGAGGAAATTACATTAGAGGGTTTTGTTGGCAATATTTAAAGCATTTGAGAAGAGTATGACGGGGTAGAAATAATAGCTTTATGCGAGCCTCTTGACCTTCCAAGGAGAAAGAAATCAGTAGGAAGAGGTAAAAAAGAAGCAGGCCGAAGATTAAAAAAAAGAAAAAAAAAAAGAAAAAAAAGGGGGAGTGTTTTTGGTTGTGAGCTTGCATTGAAAGTATAAATATTGGGACATTATTTGTGTATCATAAGATATAATGAAGGCTGGGAACATGGAGCATGAGGATGAAGAGGAGTGTATTGGCCTATATATGGCAAATAAAGATCATCTCATGTCCAAATTACAATATGTAAACCATACCCAATGTGTAAGGATGCACAAAACTATTTATCTAAGAATATATAGGTTGTATCCGTAATCATCCTCGAGCGTAAATAAAATCCAAACAAAGCTAAATTCTTGTTGATTCCCTAAAATAGGTGTCAAGGTAAAATATTTGTGTTGTTATTGCATTTATGACTCTTTTTTTACAAATATTTTATGCATTTAATTACAATATGTAACTATTACATGATAACAATTAATGCATAATGAAATAGAAAATAGAGAGAAATAGAGAGAGAGAGAGAGAGAGAGAGAAGGAAGCCTAGTTCCATAAGATTATTTAAAGTCCATTTTGGTGAATCAACTTGGCCACAAGATTGGAAACACTTGGTGAACACTCATAGTGGATAATAGAAGAGTGGTGAGTCATTGTTGCAAGCTCCTGGGAGAAGTTCATTGCAAAAAAATGTGGGAACTTCTAATGAGGAACAACCCAGGGAAGACCCCAAAGAAAAGTTTACTTAACTTGAGCAAAGCATTATTGTACTCACCAATATGGTGACATGGTTATTGGTCATGAGGGATGAAGAGAGATACAAGGCAAGGACTGGGTATAGAAAAATAAAATATAAGAACAACCTAATGATTCATGTAATATTTTCTCTCCTGCTTCATGGTCACCAAAAGATCTAGAATTATGTTTGTTATTGATGTTGACCATGCTAATGAAGTAGAATATGATGTAACACCTCTTGATATATGTAAAGTGATGCTTAATGATCTCTACTCATAGGATAGGGATGCAACCTTACATAGGAATGAAAAGAAATATGGTTTAAGGTAGTGACCCTTCCTAATTAAAGCATGCAAAGGCATAATCAAAATATTCTTTGTAGTTGCAAAACAAAGGCATGCTAATTGAGACATGCTAGAAGCAAGAAACCTTCATAACTTATGTTGGATTTGAATAAACAAATGGAGGCCATGTACATCCATCTTTTCTATCAATAAGATTTTGGGAGTCCAAACCCTTCCATTGCAAAGGTATGATAGAAAGTGGATCATTAACAAATAATTTACTCTTCTTCTTTTTTTTACTTGGAATGAAAGCATGGGAAACCCTAGAGTACTTCCCCACATTTCGTGGATGGCAAATTGGGTAAACGGCCAGCCCTGATTACGAGACCTCGCCCTAAGGGAATTTAAGAGAGTCGAACCCGTGATCAACAACAACTAGCAACAATATCAAAGAACTTCACATTTGGCTCTAGACCACTTGAGCTAACCCTTGTGGTTATATTTATACTTTACTTATAAATTCATGTAAGCATAATAATGTAAAATCCTCTACATATGATTTAAAACACATAAAACATGATGTATAACATAATTTGTGTTATGGATAACGTATTTTGGACCTAAAATGCAGACTGGAGAACATGGAACCCTAGTTGTGTTTCGCAAGTTGCAATGGTTGGGTGTTGCTTCCCTTAAGTGATGCGATATCACACCGGGCCCGATAGCTCTCAACACTCCAATTTATAAATCTTCAAATCCATCTTCTTAAATCCACTAAATATTTTAGCGCAATTTCCTTTGGAAATGACTCTCGGCAATTCGATAAGGAAAATGAAAAGTGCCGATGCAATTGGGTTCTACGAACCCGATGGAAATAAAACTTCACCCTATAACCGCCTGAGGTCTGGATTCACTGTTTAACTATGTTTTAGCTGATACTTAGTTTATTTTGGATATTTCTGCCTGCGGAACCAAACTACGCCAGATTTGACTTAATCACGAGAATTCCTATTGTTGAGAATAAAAACGCAGGGCCACAACCACTTCAATTGAATACACGGAAAAGAAAACACTCAAGCCTCCACGGGCTAGTCATACAATTACGCACACAGAATATGGATTTTATCCACAATAATAACACAGGGTCTCGGCCTTGGCCAGATTACACAGTAAAATGACCTCTGTTTACACAAAATACAGTCCACACACACTCTTTGAGCTCTCACTCCACTCAACAGTCCTCTCTCTTCCTCACTCGTTACATTTTCCTATCTTTTGTCACTCAAATAATTCCTCTAACAATATCTAACAAAAATCTTCTATTCTCAAGAGATCTAACAACAAATCCTCTATTTCTTAGCTCTCCTTCACACCTATACTAAAAACTCTATCTCTAAATCTAAAATAAGATAGTCTCTAACTTATTACAATAATGAATTATAACAAATTGCTTGAGAGATCCAACCCTCTCAGTAAAAACCAGTTTTGACCCAACAGTCAATGAATTTCACCCCGTTTAGCCACAACGTGTGAACAAGTTTTCACATTGTTGGCTAATCTCGATGCTCCTGCATCAGACTCCCGAGGAAGAAAATACTTGTTCTTTGAGTTGTCAAGGCTTACTCCATATTTTTGTAGTTTAGCTATTGTCAACCAATTGGAATCTTCCACTGGCTGCTCCTTCCACTTGACTAGATACTGGAAATATGTGTGCCCTCTAGTTTTCTTGGATATTCTTTGATCCAAGATAGCTTCAACTTCTTTCTTGACTGCTTTTGGTACCTGTTCCTCCTAGGTCACAGTTTGAACTTCATCACCTGTCTCTTCTTTCTACAACTCTGTTTCTTCCTCTCTGAATGGATATAAGTCTGCAACATTAAAAATGGGGGATATGCCAATCCCTTCTGGTAACTCAATCTCATATGCATTGGCTGAAATTTTCCTTTTAATTTTACAAGGTCCTATCTTCTTCATATTAAGCTTGTTATAAGTTTTAGTAGGAAATCTCTCTTTCCTTAAATATGCCATGACTAAATCTCCTACTTGGAACTCCTTTTATCTTCTTTTCATATCTTCTCTCTGCTTGTATTTGTTGTTGTTCGCCTGCAATTTGCCTTTGACTTCTTCCTGTAATCTCTGCTTCTGTTCGACAAAATCTTAAGCACTTGCACTCTTGGCTTCCTGCTTTCCAAAATCTCTAAGCTCATACACTCCTCTTGGATGCATTACAAAGACAATCTAAAATGGACTCATTCTAGTGCTTCGGTTTGGTGTATCATTATAAGCGAACTCAGCTTGAGCTAATGCCAAATCCCACTATTTAGGATTCTGATATACTAAACTCCTTAGTATATTCCCCAAGCTCCTATTCACTACTTCAGTTTGTCCATCTGTTTGAGGATGGTGTGCTGAACTAAAACTGAGGTTAGTTCCTAGTTTCTTCCAAAGTGTCCTCCAGAAATTCCCCACAAATTTGGTATCTCGATCTGATGCAATACTTACAGGTAAACCATGCAATCTTATAATCTCTGAAAAATAATAAAGTAGCTATGTGGGTTGCATCACTAGTTTTCCTACAAGCAATAAAATGTGCCATTTTAGAAAACCTATCTATTACAACATAAATAGAATTGTTTCCTCTCTGAGTTTTTGGTAAACCCAGAACAAATTCCATGCTAACTGCATCCCACGGTCAATCTGGTATGGGCAATGGCTGATACAGTCCTATATTCTGATTCCTTCCTTTGGCATACTGACATACTCTGCATTTCTCAACAAACTTTTTAATATTAGTTTGCATTTTCTGCCAATAATAAAAAGAATTCACCTGAGCGAAGGTTTTATCTTGTCCAAAATTACCAGATAACCTCCACTGTGCTTTTCCTTGATGATGTTCTCCCTCATGGAACATTTGGGAATACATAACTTGTTGCTTTTAAATAATAGGCCTCATTGAATGAGGTAGTCCATCCACTGACTTCTGTTATGGCTCACTGGATTCTGATTTGTTGTGTAGATGTCTCTAAAATCCTCATCATCCTTGTACATTTCTATCATTTCCTGAAAACCTACAACACCCACTTTAAACTCTTGCAAAATAAAACTTACCCTGCTCAATGCATCTGCTACTTTATTAAACTTACCACTCTTATGCTTTATTACAAAGTGAAACTTTGCAAAAATTCTACCCATTTGGCATGCTTCTGATTTAGCTTTGGTTGGTTATTAATAAACTGTAAAGCGTGATTATTTTGAATATAAGGTGAATTCTTTAGGCAGCAAGTAATGCCTCCACTTTTTCAATGCCTGCACAATAACATAAAACTCCTTGCCATAAGAACAATATTTTTTCTTCGCATCATTCAGTTTCTCATTGAAATATGCTATTGGCCTTTGCTCTTGACTCAATACCGCACCAACTGCTACTCCACTTGCATCTGTTTCTTCTTGAAAGACTTTCTCAAAATTAGGCAATGCTAGGATTGGCTCTTCTGTTATCTTCTTTCTTCAGCAAATTAAAGTTTTTGTTTGCTACTTTTGTCCATCGAAATGGTTGAATGACCTCCTTGATTGTCTCAAGGATTGGTGCACAAACTTGACTAAACCCTCTTATAAATTTTCTATAAAAACTAGCAAGTCCATGGAAGCTTCTTACCTCAAATATGCTTCTAGGAGTAGGTGAGTTCCGAATTGCTTGTACCTTCTCCAGATCCATCTTCAAGCCCTCTTCAGAAACTATAAATCCCAAGTACACCAGCTCCTCCTTCATGAAACTACACTTCTTCGAATTGATTAGTAGTTTCTCCTTCTGTAGAGTTCTTAGGACCAACTTAAGATGTTCTAAATGCTTCTCTTTACTTTTGCTAAAAACCAGAATATCATCAAGGTAAACAATGACAAATTTACTTGCATACTCCTTCAAGGCTTCGTTGATTAGTCTCATGAACGTGCTAGGTGCATTAGTGAGCCCAAAAGGCATCACCAACCACTCATACAGTCCACTTTTTGTTTTGAAGGCAGTTTTCCATTCATCGCCTTCCTGAACCCTTATCTGATGATACCCTATCTTCAAATCTATCTTAGTAAAGTATCTGGATCCACTTAAACAGTCCATTAAATCATCCATTTCGAGCAAAGGAAATCTGTACCTGATCATTATCCTGTTGATAGCTCTGGAATCTGTGCATATGCACCATTCTCCTCCCTTCTGCGGACTAAGTATTGTTGGCACAACACACGGGCTCAGACTCTCTCTGATTAGTCCCTTGTCCATAAGTTCCTGCACTTGCCTTGCAACTTCAGCATTTTCCTGAGGAGTTAGTCTATATGCAGCTTTATTGGGTAGACTTTCCCCTGGTATTAAGTCAATATGGTGGCTAACACTTCTAACCGGTGGTAATACATTCGGTAATTCATCCACAATGATATCCATAAAATTATCTAACACAACTTTAATTTCTTCAAGAAAATCATTTAAATTTGTGGACGTTAAGATTACCTTGGGCCTCCCTACAATAACGAAGTGCAACTCCTCGCTTTTGTCGACCACCTGTAGCAATTCTTTACCACTTATCAACATGATATTGTTTCCAGGCAATCCTTTATCAACATCATTATTCAATGGCAATAACGTGTGCTTGTTTCCATCCTTCTCTATGGTATATGTGTTCCTTCTCATGTCATGAATCGCTTTCCGGTCAAATTGCCATGGTCTTCCCAATAGTATATGACATACATCCATGGGCATTATGTCACATAGGATTACATCTTTGTATGTACCTATTTGCATCTCAACACTGCACTCTTATGTCACAATGACGTGATGGCCCTTCTGCAACCAAGACACTCTGTAGGGTGCAGGATGTACTGTCTTTGCTAACCCAAGCTTGTCCACCATCTCTGTGGACACAAGGTTATCAGTGCTTCCACTATCTATGATTACCTTACATCACTTACCTTTTGATTTACAGGTGGTTCTGAACAAGTTCTTCCTTTGTGCACGTTTCCTTCTCTACTCTAAGCAAAGTTCTCCTAAATAGCAATGATTCACCTTCTTCAGGGGGTTCTTCTTTCACCGCAAGTCGAGGTGGTTCTGGTTTTGCCATAGCCACATTTGCACCCCTCTGGCTTGTTGATTTGTTATGAGGAAAATCCCACGACATGTGTCCCCATTCTCCATAGGTATAACACCTAACATCTCTTCCTCACCCTCTTCCTCTGGGCGCGAATCTTCCTCTACTAGATTCACCCCTCTGTGGTGATCTGCCACTTGAGCTTCCTGCTTCGTGTTGATGTTGTGTTCCTCTAGATCTGGTAGCTCCTCTTCCTCTTACTGAACTCTTTCCTATGTTCCTTCGACTCTGTTTCCTCAATATTTTCTCCTCTGCCTTCAGACTTGCTTGATAGGCATCCTCAACAGTTTTCAGACTTAACAAGCTAATCTCATCTTGAATCTCATACCT
>APFE030195500.1:25953-110182 GCA_000404065.3 Pinus taeda | reverse complement strand
TTGACGGTCGAGATCATTTTGACATGGATCACTTGAACTAGCCGTTGGGAAAATTTTCCTTTAAATAGGGTGTCAGGGGTCATTTGAGATCATGGGATCTGTGAATCTTGTGCTAAAGAAAGCTCTATTGTAGTCATTTTTCATGTAAAATAAAGAAAGACTTTGGGGTTGAAATCTTGCTGGTGTTACTCTTCTGGAAATGTTGTAAGATGTTTATTTCTGTGCATGATTTTAATTTCAGCCATTGATGATAGCTTTATGAAGAGTGATTTTAAACACAGGTATTTTGTTTAGTCGCTAGGGTTTGAATGGTAGTTAAATTTCTGAATATGATGGCAGGTATCTCCATTACTTTTGGATTTTAGTATCGTTTTCTCCTTTGTTAATGGTTGAAGTAAGCTGTGCAGGAAAATCTAGATTTCGAAGATCAACGGGCGTTTGGGGAAGTTCTCAACTGAACTAGCCAACTCCCGGATTGCATTTTCTGAAGAGCCTCACTGGTTTTAATCCTGGGCTTATCATTAGAATTTCTGTTGCAGAAGCATGAAGGGTTTTCTAAAGCACCTCATCTTAAATTCAAAATCTTGAAAAATATTTTTGTGGCATACTGACAAATCTGGCTATTTAGGGCCTTTAAACTGTGAATATTGTATTTATTTAGCTGGTTTTAGGGTTTTTAGTTTTGTTTCTTGCACATTTTATTTCTGGGTGTTCGGTTTTTGTTATTGTAGGTTGCAGGTCTGAGAAGAAATTTTTGTTTGAAGCCAGATCTAGGCCCTGGAGGGTAAGATCTGGCCTCAGGATCAGTTCTTGCAGGGTTTTTCCGAAGGAATTTGAGGGTTTTTCCAGGCTTTTTGCTGTTGCCCAGGGTTTTCGTTTCTGCAGGGAAAATTTCGATTTTTTTTTTAAGGGTGTTCACTGCCCTGCGCCTGCAACAGGCTCCCCATCAATTTCCCGCGCGACCTTCACGCTGCCATCTCTACGCCATTGCCCATCTGCTGGCCATACTCCTTCAACGCTGCTTTTCAACCTGCTTTTCTCACGCGGTCTCTCTCACGCTTCTCCATTAGCGCCATCGATCGTCCTCGCTGCTCCTTAGCTGCTCCAAAACCTGCGAATAAACCCCCGGACCTATGTATCAAGCAAATGATCAAAGCCATTATGCAAATACAATTTCGATTTTTTTCTATATATTTCGATTTTAATGTTTAGTGTTAGTGTGATTTTTATTTCAATTTCATATAATTAGATAGTACTTTGAATTTTTTTATTTTTTTTAGGATTTAGATTTGATTTTTTTTTCATAGTTTAGAATTTAATTAGCTTTGTTTATTTTAAGTTTCAGTTTCATTTAATTTAGATTTAAGCTTTTGTTTATTTTGGTTTTGATTTTTGATTGATATGATTTAGAGTTAGATTTTAATTTTATTTAGTTAGGATTTAGATTTAATAAATTGTCATTTTTGTTATATATATAGATCAGGTGTGTGTTCTTTCATTTTGATTTCTTTTAGCTTAGCTTTTAGTCCTTAGTTTTAGTTTAGTTTAGTTTCATTTCAACAAAATAATCAAAAATCAATAATAAAAAAAAATTTTTTATTTGATTTAAATAGATTCTGATTTTTTGTAGCTGGTTTTAGTTTAAAATAGTATATTCAATTTTTCATTTGGGCTTTAAAAATCAAATATAAAATATAAATATAAAACCTAAAAAAACATAAGAGTTAATCCTTAGGTTTTGTTTTTATCTATTTCTACATTGATAAAAATAAGGAATTAAATGTTTAGGAAATCCCATTTAAAAAATCACTTTTTTGTTTGTTTGTTGTTGGGTTAGTTTAGATTAGATTTTTAATTTTATTTAGATTTTGTTTTTTTTTATTTTGATTTTTAAACTTAGAATTTTATATATATATATATATATTTGAAAAGATTAATTAAAAGTTTAAAATTCATTTTGGTGTCTTTTGTGTTATCTATGTTCCACTTCTCTATAGTTAAATGCACTTAAATGTTTATTTAAGATTAGCTATTGAAAAGTGGTGAATCATTTTGTGAGCTGGTTAGCATTTAAAATTTCGTGGTTTCTTGAAGTATTTGATCTTTTGAAATTTATTTGCTAGAACATTGCACATCTATTGAATATTTTGCATCTGGTGAAATTAATCGTTGCTTGGATTATATAATGCTCATGACATGTTTAATATTTTGTAAATATTTTCAAGCAATCATTAAATTACTTCATAAGCAGCAGCAATATTTGGTTTTCATTAACTCCATAAGGCATTGGTCTTAAGCATTTAAAGATCTAATCAAATTCTAAAATCGATCAAGTGCTTGTTTCCCCCTGCTGTGTCTCCGAACCCAACTAGTTCCCAGTTGGTCTTCCTTTTTCCCATAGGGTCTACCCCCCTTAGCCTGCTTCAGGGAGACGGCTTAAACAGAGAGATCAGGGATCAGGGTGACAGCCCCCGGTCTGAGCGTTGTCGCGCTGCCTAGACAATCTGTGCGACAATAGAACCTTTTGATGCATAATATTATTTAGATAAAGGAACCTCAATACAAATGGATTGGTTCATTGTACAAGAAAGGAAAGAAAATGATAAAATTCATTCCAATCATAGCAATACCCATTGCCTTATTCGTAGTCACTCGAGGTTGGAGTTATTGAAGATAGCAAAGACTTGATTTTCTAGTTATTACCTCACCTTCAGGAACCTTTTGAAAGTAAGAGAGACATTGGCTAGTATGGTATCAAGTGAATCATGGAAGATGTTAAAGGATAGGGTTGCGACAACATCTGACAGGGAAGTTTTTCAAGAGGTGGAGGATATCATTCTTGATGGTTAGTTTTAGACAAGTGTGAGGATTATTTTTCATTTCACAAAGCCCATTTATAACATTATTCATTTTGCAGATATAGATGCGCCAATGATTGGGGAGGCGTATTAGCAGATGGATAGCATGCTAGGACAAATAAAATATATTGTTGAGCCGAAAGATCCCATCTTGTATGATCATAGTCACAAACATGTGGTCAAAAGGTGGGATAATCTTAATGTTCCACTCCACGTTTTGGCATATGTCATTACTGTTGAAGAATGTAACTAGTGTTAGTCTTCATAATTGTATTTTGATGTAATGTACTTGTCAAAAGAAAAGAAAAAGAAAATTTAATTATAAAAAGAGAAATTATTGCTAAGCATCGGTTTCATGCTTTGTTTATTTGTTTCTAGGTCAAAAGCCTCCATTGAAGGATTCTAGGGTTGAGTCTTAGGTCCTTGTCCATGTCATAAAATTATAGACCCTTTTTGGGCTTTGTAAAATTATAAAAGAGTCAAATTTTGTAAGACTAATCTCTTCCATCAAGTCGACCTGCTCTCCACATCAAGTCAACGCCATAAAGGGTTACCATCACCTTGTAAAAGACTATAAAAAGGAAGTGCATTCAACCTATTGGAGTAGATTATCAAGCAATTTGGATCTGTAGTCGTTGCAAGGGAAAAGGAATGTGAGAAGCCTATTTTGAAAGGACCTATCATTACATGAAGTAAGAAGATCAAGCAAGGAAATTAAGGGACCGAAAATCTATGCCTATTCTCTCACATATATGAAGAAGTAAGTAATAAGAACCACAAAATTGCGGTGTCGAAGGTATAGTGCGAACTATAGAAATTGCAGTGCAAACCAAGACCTTTGTTAAGGAGCATAATTATGTTGATTTGTAAAAGTATGGACTGAAGTTTGACTGGGAAGGCTGACTTGATGGAGTGAAGGAGGTCTCTTGTCTTAGGTCTGGGTTGTCTCAATTTGATTTGAATCTACTAGTGGAAGAGTTTGACTGGATTTTCCCCTTCATAGGGTTTTTTCCCTGGCTTGGAGCCTAGCTCTAGTGTCCTATTGTTGCATTTGTGATCTTTTTGTTTGGCATTTGTCTTGATGATAAAAAAAACTCAATAATAATAATGAAGAAATAATATAATGATCATAAGAATTTTTTAAAGGTAAGAGAAATCAAGTTAAGAAACCTAATCTATATGCTGCCCTAAGATTTCTCAACATGGTATCAGAGCTAAGGGTACGATTTGAGGCAGCTAGAATATCATTCTTTTGCAAGAGAGCAAGAGTTTCAAGCCTTTCCATGAAGGACGAGCCACTCTAAAGGAGGAACAAATTTAAATAAGTCAATTTTGGACCATGCCTCTAGGCCATAGGCCTGAACAAGACAAGCAAAGGAGTTTAGCGAGTCTAGAAGCATCATTCTTGAGGACCGAGAGGCTAGATTACTAGCCTAGTCAAGACCGACCTCTTTGTGAGGAAGACCGAACTTCTGTGCATTGTTATCACGGTTTGAGATCACCTCTGAAAATTTGAAGTTACAGTATATGAAAATGACCATATTATAGTCTACAAGTGTCTCTCATGAACTAAAGGTAGCCAACAAAGAAAAAGAACCAAGATCGACTTGCTTGGAAGAATCATAGGCTTGTTATAAGTCACAGTTACCATTGAAGAAGTCGAGATACTTGTGAAAGAAGATGCAAAACTATATATATAGATAAGAGATCTGAGCCCTAATAGTGGTATAAAAGCCGACTTTTTGGAGATTTCCTCAATGATTGTCTAATAGAAGAATATATCAGTTGTTATGGCAGGCTCTTTGTTGTGACATCTTGAGATAATTCTGACCATATATATATATATATAATATATATAAAGAATCTTTGTGTAAGAGACCTCTATCTGAAGAAGCCCTAACCAGAGGGTTATTATTTCAGAACTATATAACAGAAAGTCAAGCCTACATCTTTTGGAAGGTTGTTAAATCCATTTCGGTAGCTCTAGACCTAGAGTCCAACCTACAAAAGAAAAACTATAGGTATCAGTGAAGGGAGATAGTTGTGAAGAGCCTATGCATCTCTGTCTATAACAGTGAAAAGGAAAGTTTTTAAGTCATGTAGCAACTCTTGTAAGCCTCTACAACTATCAAGAAAAAAGGCATCCAACATTTTAGAAACCAGCTCAAAGTCTTCATTTAAATCAAGCAAGTATTATTACTGCTCTTCATGTTTTTAGTCATCTAACAATGTGTAAGCAGTTTGCAAGAAAAGGTAAGAAGCTCAATGGAATATCAATCTTTCAAGCATGAAAGACAAAGGTATGTAAAGTTTTTAAGGTATGTATAACTTGTTCATTTATTAAAGAATCCGATGTCTTAAGATTTTAGGATTGTTAATGACTTGGGTTTGTAAACCCTAGATAATACATATGAAAGTCTCATTCATTTGTTCCCTATCTCTCAAATGTCTAGGGTTTGTAAATAGTTAGGAATATATATCAACCCTTAAATAAGAATGAAATTAAATGATGTCTAGACTTTGTATCTCAAACTTACTCTCTTAAAGGTAATGGAAACTCTAGATAATCATCACACTATTGTACTTGTATATTTTGGTTGTGCTTGTCAAATAAATATTGCAAGTATATATTTGGAAGGGTGACTTGGTAAATCGACTTGGATCCTTGGGCACAAGTTGACTCATAAGGAAATGAGCCATGAAAAATGTCGTCATAATTCAGAGGGATCCCTTCAATAAAGAAACCTTGCAAGGTTTGTAAAAGGAGTAACTCAAGGTATGTCTAAGACCACAATATTTGTAGCTAATCTTCTTCATTATAAGGAACATTCATTTTGAAATTTTCTTCGTATTACTAACTATCTTATGTCTAGGATTTTGAATCATTAAGATTCTTGTTAGGGTGATTAATCTCCAGATTAAATCAACCCTTTCTTTACTATTTTTGTTCACTTTGGTAAAACCCTAATTTTTAGGGTTCATTGTAAAACAATAGCCTTTTGATGCTTAGGGTATGTTGACAATAATGATGAAATCCTACTCTCTTGATCTTTAGAATTTTGGTAATGTTATAAAGAAACTCTAAGCCCTTTTAGTGTTTGTTGTTGATATCTAGGTTATATGATGAAACCCTAAATTTTTAGGATTTGTTGAATTAGGGTTTATGACAAAACCCTTGAAAAAATTAATGAAAGATCCTAGGAATGAAATCCTAGGTGTATATACTTCTGTTTAAATGAAACCCTAGCTTGGTCAAGCTGTATATCTAATGTTAAAATTTTGATCTAGGGTTTACAACAAAACCCTAGTAGAATTTGATATAAAATTATAGGGCTTGATAATAAAACCCTAGATATAGAAATGATTTCATTATGATTAACAATGCTAACTCGATATAGTTGTTGACTATTGAATTTTCTAAGTCTTCCCATTAGAAAATTGTTTTGTATTCTGCTGATTTATTTCTCCTACTTGTCTAAATTCTTACAAGTTATTTAACACAGTTAAATACCGAAATAAACACAATACAATCACAACATCTACAGATCATCAGCTGAAGGAAAGCAAGCACACAAGTGACACCGTTATTTTTGGACAAATGTCCCTGGAAAACCCAATGCGGGAAAACCGGTGTAGCTATTTTGAGGGTTATATTATTATGCAGTCTTTCTGAGTACAACTGGGTGCCTAAACTGACTCACCCGACAGAGAAAAATATATGGCAGCAATACCTCTATATTCAGAAATAGGTATTCAGAAAACCTGTCCCACGAAACCCTCTTCGACACAACTGAAGCTCAGCGCTGGCCCTTCTGGCCACTGGGTCAGCCTCTTGCTGCCTTGCATCAGCCCCAAAACCCTCGACGTCAACCCTCTGAGGCACTGCGCAACCCCTGGGAGCCTTTGCGTCACTCCCTCTGCCCTCTGCGTGAATGACGCAGTCTCTCTAGGCTCTGCGCTGCCTCTGCTGCTCTCTGCATAGCCTGGACTGATTGCTGCTCTCACTACCTCTGCTTCTGTGCATGTCTCCCAGTATCGTCCCTGCCTCTCTGCCTTGTACTCACTGCCCCTCGTTGCTGATCACTGATTCAACTTTGCTTAGCAACCCCACTCTACAAAATGAATGACTGATCACTCTGGTGTGTTCTCCAACTGACCCTCAAGCCTCCTCTTATACTTTTCTCGTTGGTCCATCAACAACCGAGATTAAATCTCTAATCAACGGCTAAGATTAGATTTGGCTTGATCCATGGCTTTTGGAAAATTCTAACCCAGTTTTATATTAATACCCATTAATATTTTATTTTTCCTAAGTTTAGACTTAGGAACTCCATTAAAAATATTAATTATTTTAATATCTCCCAAATCGGTTAGAATCTGCCCAAACCCTTTCTGGGTCTTGGAGATCTCATGCGCTTTAGCCTCTCCACCAATTTTCATGGATAGAGCACATCCGATGCTACCCCAAATCAACACTCCCTATTAGCGAGGACCGTGCTCTAGTAATACTCCACACTGAGTATCACCCTGATTATCCAGCACCGGTTTCTATGCTGATGCTAGGCCTCTCCATCCAACATCCTCTGCACTATTGCCCATGGCCCTGCCACTACCATTGCTGCATCCGTACGGCAGTTCCCTCTGCATTTATGTTGCTGCTAGTCCATGCTCCCAGCACTGCATTTGCGCTGCATCCCCCTCTCATCATGCTGCATTGTGCTACTGCACTACAACTCAGTTACTGAGAAGTAAGTAACTGATCCACCCAACTTCTGACATCCCTGCCAGGCTAGAAACGCTCTCGATGTTGAAGTACCCTCTGCCGCTAACAAGTGTTCCCTCTACTGACCTCTGCGCTGTTGCAACAACTCTTTGTATCTCGCATCGCTGCAAACCTCTTTGTGCCATCCTGCACTGGTGCAACACTTTCGTGCCTCTCACTCTATTGCAGTCTGCTAGTCTCGTGCTGCCAGGGGACTCCTGTACTGTAGCACTCTCTGCCGCTACATCCGCATCCGTCTCTACCAACATCCGCCAGTCCTGCTACTCCTCTTCGGGGCTCTCGTAGCAAGGTATAATCCAAGAGGTTGGGTACCTCGAGGATCCTGCCCCTCATCGCCTGTAGTCTGCTTGACTACAGCTCAATGTCTCCCCACTTCTTCTCAAGTGGCACATGAGCACTCATGGCACAATCGTCATCCTCCTCAACTTCTTTCTTCGGCCTCGCTGGTGCAGCCTTGGTCTCAGAAGCTCTCTCCTTTACTCTTCTTCCTAGGACAATGGTTTGCAAAATGACCCAGTTCTCGACAATGGAAGCACATGACCTTGGAGAGGTCCTTCTTCTTCCTCTTCTCCTGCTTTCCCGTAGAGGTTAGAGCCGCATCCTCTTCTTCCTCCTCCTTGATTCTCACCCGTTTGTCACTACTCCCCGCCTTGGTCACTCGTCTGATCTCTTCTTGACGAAGAGCCGCCCACAATTCCTCCCAATTTGGAAGGCTCATCCTGCGCAGTATGCTCTGGACAAATACCTCCCAATCCTTTGAGACTACATTCAAAGTGGTCTGCACCATCAATTCCTCATCCGGCGTGGCCCCTATGGAAGTTAGCTAGTCACAGATCTCCTTCAATCGACCGAGGAAGACATCTATTTGCTCCCCCTTCTGCACCTGGTATGACTGTAGCTGATTCTCAAGTAACATCTTCCTCAGCATGGAAGTATGTTGGTACAATTTCTTTAGGGCCTCCCACATCTCATTTACCGTATCCTTCTCGGCAATATGCGGTACCACATGATCCTTCACCCCATTAAGGATGATGCACTTCGCCCTGGCCATTGCCTCCTCGTACTTCTCATTTTCAGCTTGGTCAACTGGGATCGCAATTACTTTCAAGGCGAAGTTCTTGATGCGATATCTATCTAGAATGGACAAGATCCTGGCCTTCTAGACCACAAAGTTGGACACTCCGTCCAGCCTGTCCTGATCTCTAAGGCCTAGTACCCAGACTCAGATTCAGAGTGAAGTTGCATGAGGACATGCAACCCTTTCAGTTGGGGGGGATGTTAGGACCCTACATTGTACCTTTTTACTCACATATTTTGCTATCATTTCACCCTTTTTCAATCCATATTTAAAGTCCATGTTATTACTTTAATCCATTTTCCAAAGATATATAACATTTCTTCTCATTACTATATGTTTAATTTGTTTTACATATAATTTTACATTACCTTTATAATTAATTGTTGATCGGATAGTTGTTGAAACAGTTTGAAGACTGCAGGTATCATTGCGGTCTACGTTGCTAAAACAGTTAGAACAGTGCGCAAATCCTGTTGCTGAAACAACCCGTGATTTGCATTTTAGATTCGGCAGCAACAAGAAGAGATCATCGAAGGAGCTGTTACACTGGCCGTAACAACTACATTCCAAAGTCGGCATCGTCACAACCATTGTAACAACATTTTGTTAATGGCAGAACCAATTACCCTATTTTAGCATATTGGGTTAAAGATAGGATTTATAATGTAATCAATTGTATAATAGATGTCTCCTCTTTAAAAAGAGGAGACATCAACATTAGAGGGACTATGGACAAACTACGGGAAGGTCTCGCTGAAAGTAAAGGAACTTGAATCTTTTGTAATATGATACATTGGCGGATGATTAAAATATTGTTCTGGGCATTCCTTCTTAGTTCCAAGGAATCTTGTGAGAAGGAAAGGGCCCACCTTCATCACAAGATTCACCCATTAATTCCTGTAGTGTGTTAAGTGTTATTTTTCAATGTTCATTCATACCTTGTTAAATTCTGTTTGCTGAAATTGCTTGTGCGTTATTGGAACTCTGTACTTATTGCTGAAACTCTGTTTTCCATTTGATTATTGCATTGTTTTTATAAATTCATTCATAGCTAATCAGTGACTATTTTAATTGGTAATCGGGTTTACAGAGTGAGTTTGTGAAGCATAGTAATCAGAAACAGGTGCTGAAGATTCCTGCTTGGGGAATAGGGTCCTGTTCTCTGTTATAGCACAACTAGTCTTTTCCTATGCAGATTGATTTCTTTTCCTAGATTGTTCTTTTTAATGTAATCCAAGATTCTTTGATAATTGTCTGCAATAGAGAGATTGTTCCTGCTCTAACTCAGAGTAGAGCTTCAATTTGTTTAAAGCAAGGTGTGATTAGTACTACAACTTTTCATTTCTTTTGGGATTGAGCATATACAGTGTGTGGCTGCCTTTGAAATAAATAGACTTCCTTGGATTGACAATTCATGTAGCACTTCGTTGTTTGAATTAATAAGCAATTAAAGTGACCAACAACTGGGAAGGCCAACTTGATGGAGTGAAGGAGGTCTCTTGTCTTAGGTCTTGGTTGTCTCAATTTGATTTGAATCTACTAGTGGAAGAGTTTGAATGGGTTTTCCCCTTCATAGGGGTTGTGCCTTGATGTGGTTTCCATCTCTGGTGTCCTATTGTTGCATTTCTGATCTTCTTGTTTAGCATTCGTCTTGATGATAAACAAAACACAATAATAATAATGAAGAAATAATATAATGATCACAAGAACTTGTCAAAGGTAAGATGAATCGAGATAAGAAACCTAATCTATATGCTGACATAAGATTTCTCAATAGTTATGCCAAAATACTACTCTCCATCTTGGTTGGCCCAACCTGCACCTGGTGGTGGGGTTAGGAGAAAACCTCATACAAATCCAGAGGTACAAAATAGGTATATGAGCACATTAGATAAGCTGGTGCTTGATAGGGAGGAGTGTGCCAAATTGCATGGAAAATTAAGCAAATACTTCAGTCAAACTAGAGTGTTTGGTTCTTTGCATGCTCTTGATGATAGAGATAGAATGGATCTTATTGAGTGGTGAACATGTATGGCTCCACGGGGCCTTTGGCAAAATTGGCAGTTAAAGTGCTTTCACTAATGGTTAATACTTCTTTTGCAGAGAGGTGTTGGAGCACCTATAGCTTCATCCACAATGTCAAAATAGACTGCCTTAATGAAAACTGGGCAAAAAACTTGGTTTATGTATAATTCAACTTGAAGTTGTTGACACACTATAGTGAGCGGGCTCAATATGATAAAGGATGTCACTTGGGATAACAACCTATAGGAGGACAATTTGGAGGATGGAGACATACATTTGGAATAGTTGGAAGCAAAACTTTTGAAAGATGAGGATGAAGTAGCAGCAATGACACCAACAACCATTCCACCCCCATCATCCACTAGTAGTGCTTGAGTTGCACCAACTTTGGCGCCACCTCTACCTGCAACCTCACGTGGAGGTCATGTGCCTTTTGTCTTGGACGTGGCCGTCTGAGTTTGCGGGAGGAGACTCTCGATAAACCACGAGAAAAGAAATTAAGAATTTCTCATGGCAAGAAGAACTTTTGATTTTCTTGTCTTTTCTAGTTTCTAGTACTTTTTATGACTATTGAGTATTTCATATTTATGGTATTTTTTGTGAACAATATATGACAATTCAAGTTTGAATTTTGAAGTTGGCAATTATAATTCATTGGTAATGATTCATGAATAATGAATGTGAATCGTGAAAGTTGAAACATTTCATTTCATGTTTGATATTCTTTGTTATAGTTTGGCAATGGTTACATGTACAAGTTTAGTGATGACAAATGCTATATTTTGAATTTTGAAACTTTGAAACTTTAAGATTGATGAATCATGAGAATCGAAATGTTGTAACTTGTATGTTGTGGATATGTGGTTGATGAAGATTATATCTACTAGATGATTGATGTTATATGGTTTAATCCATGTTTTTAAGCTTTTTATATGTAATTCATCATTCTACATGCTTTTGTTGACATATATGCATCAAAATAGATAAAAATATATATTATATAAAATTTGCTCCCGATTCGCTATTGACCTGGAAGCTTCTGAAAATTGTCACTTCCGGCTCCTGCTTCCGCTTCCAAGCAGCCTCCCTCTCTATCTTTTTTAGATATCCAGATCAATAGTGTTTGGCTTTATACGTGATGGAAGCTTCTAGGCTTTGATTTCCTAAGTTTACACTTCTCCCGCTATCACACTCTATCAGGGTGATCATCTCTTCTATTCAATGCTCACTGACAAAGGTGCCAAGAGGTAGGTAGAAATTGGCTACACCTTGGGTTCCAGATCTGTGAGATTTTAGTTAGATCCTTGGCCTTCATCCATGAGACCCTTGCAATAATGTTGGGTTTGGGCCTGGGGTAGTTTATGCTCATAGTACACACCTTCCTTCCCATCTATCTATCTAGATCTTAGCAAAGAGTGGCCATATTCGGGGTGCATTTTATGCTCAGATTTTCCAGTAATTCCACTTCATTTGGAGAGTCCTCTATCAAGGGTTTCTTCACTTTGGAATTTGATGGTAGGAGAGTTCCACCTACTGTTAGTATTGATTTGAAGGCTAGCAGCTTCTTCTCACATAAGTGAGGGATGGCTCCTCCAGACCTTGAGCGCATTTTCCAAGCACCTGTAGTCAAGACATTTCTGTTGATTATAGTGGTCTTGTGAGAGATCCTTTCTTCTCTAGGACTTCCATCTTTGTATCTTTTTATTTCTTAGACAATAGACTTTAAATTTTAGTTCTTTAACCTCAAAGGTTAGATATGCTTTTACAAAAGCTGCACTTACACTCCTACTATGTATTGCTTCTGAAGTGCCTAGTAGCCCCTTTGACCTATTTATGGTCACTTGTAGTTGTTGGACATTATTAAGACTATCTTATCTTAGGCAAGAGATGTTGGGTAATGTGTTCAACTTTATACACTAATCCAAGATGATGATTTGGCTAGAAAAAAAACAAAAATACTTTCTGTTGACACTATGCTCAAGAATCTTAAATTCTTTTAAATGTACTTCGAATTTAGTGATATCATGCTGAAGCAACACACTCTAGAGTTTCCTGTAGACAAATGGGTTTATATCATAGTACAATCTTGCAAGTAGGGATCCTCTAAATGGAACAAGGAGACTTAGTCCTGGGATTTGTGGGTTGTTTTGTATGCACGATAAGGTTGTAGAAGCTTTAGATGCTTCAGATCTGCTGATCAGAACTAAAAGTCAGTGTATTGCACACTTCTTGCTTGCAGAACAAGCTAAATGAGTGTTTGCCAATCAAGGTGTAACTATACATTTTATATGAAAGAGATCAATGTTAATTATTGAAGCAAATTTAGAGCCTCATGTGAGGTACTGTGATCCAAGAGAATTTGAGAGTGGTCATTTAGTAAGAGGAAGCACTTTATAGGACAGTGCGACTGTTGTGGGAAAACCTATCTTTCTAAACTTAAAACATCGTGGATGGTTTGGAATTCAAATTTCAATAGAAATGTTGATTTTGCTTAGAAAGGTAAAATTGAAAAGGTCTAGGTATCATGGTATTCATTAAATTGTGTCTTGAAACCAAAATTAGAACCTATGCTAGTGTCTTATCTTCTCTTTGAGTTAAGATTACTGGTGTCTTCTCTATGGGGACAAAACATTTAGATTGTATCATCCTTTAATCTTCTTTTGGGCCCATGGTTGAGGGCTAAAGGTGCAATTTGGTTCTTTAGGGTAAGCTATGAAAATATGTTTTTGGAGTTTTAGTAACAAGCTAGCAATGAGATTATGTGAGAAAATAGTGATCCTGTGCATTCATTTTTCTTGTTTCAGATATCTGCTGGAGCAAAGCTTGTCGGTTGACAATCTTTTTGTGTTCATTTTAATTTTCAAGTATTTTCAGGTGCCTCTAATGTATCAGGTCTGTTTAATTACCTTGATGCTATCCTTTTTATGTGCTTTTATTCTATCAATTCTTACAGCATGTGACAGAGCCAATGTTCCTTGCATTTTTAGGCCCTGTTGGGTAAAATTAGAGCATCATGTTTGTTGCTTAGATGGAGGAACAATATTCTCTTCTATTCTGCATTCCCGTTAAGTTTAAGATTGAGCTGTTCTCTTTGTGTCACTGAGTCTTGTGTGATAATGACATAACGTGTTGCACAGGGTCGGGTTCTTTCCTATGGCATTGCTGGTGCAATAATATTTCGTGCATCAATGATTTTGCTTGGAGCTGCTACTTTGGAGGTACTTTCTATACTTAACACAAGTTGGTTTACACCTTGTTGCACGGCTGAAAGGAATTTTACTTCTGGTTTTGCTTTCAGTTTATTGAATCTACTGTTATGTCACATCTCATTTTCATTGGTTGGCTGTAGAGATTTGAGATTGTGAATTTATTTTTGGCGGGAATTCTTCTCTATTCAGCGTTTAAGGTGCCATTTTAACCCCTTGACATTTGTGAAGAAAATTCTTCTGTTTTATTTTTGCATCAGTTTTTAACCTTCAAAATATGTCACATTATAGGGTTTATTTACCAGGATTGCAGGATGACCTAAAATTGACAAGATTTTTACATCGCATTTGGGTAGAGAATGCATACTTTAGTTAATTGATGTAACACCTTGGATAGACGACTTGTAAAATTTTATGTGGACTGTAAAAACATTGGCCAGTGGCTGTTCCACTGAGTGCAAAGCCCCTCCAAGGCCTACAGCTTGGTTTAATTACTTAGTGAGGATCATTTTGCACAATAAGGAAATGAAACACTATGAATTCAACTACCATGAACAGAAAAGTAGCCTATAAATTTTGATGTCATGCATGTCACAAACAACCTAATGCTGCCCCTGTTTTTCCCCATGGAAACATTTCCTATACTGTTGACTAAGTTTGACCAGGCTATAACTAGCCACCAAATGTTCAAATCAGGAAAATTCGATGTGGCATGTAATCTTCTCATCATGCTCTACAATATGAGATTGGGTTAACTTTTCGACCACTTGCTTCATTTTTGCACTGGGAACCATGAACTTGGGAACTGTGAAAGTTGACATATGAGATTGCTATGCCGTGAGTTGTCTTGAGGAATACTGCACCAAGGCCAAGTTGACCTACAAATTCGATAAGACTAACCATGTGGAATGACATAGTGCACATTGATGCATGTTGGGCTTGCCCATACACTGGTGATCACCCCTACAAATGTAGGCTCCCATAAAACCATGAGTCCTCAAGAGAGTCCACCAAAATCCATCCAATCCGGTTAGGGACGAGAGTGTTTAGGTAAAGTTTTGAAGGGACAAGGCATGGTCTGACCAAACAACTAGATACAACCTTAGATTGACAAGATACAGGTTTGGGATGCTTAATTAAGGGTATCTCATGGTTTTTACATGGCTTTTGACTTGTGACCTTAAGGCTTACAATGGTGGTGAATGTTGCACAAAAGAGTATATGTATCCTGTTAAGTTATGGTATGTTCTATGCTTAGAGCAGTTTACTTATCTTTCTTTTTATTATCCACAGATTAGCAATCACGTGTACATTAAGTAAAGTGTAGATAGAACATTTAAACGATCAACAAAAAACAAGCCAAGACAAAAGACACAAGATGTGGCAGCTAGCCAGGGACAAACCCCAATATGGGGAAACCCTTTGATCAAATCTTCTTTTATCTTCAATAATTCAGCAGAGAGAAATAGTACAAGGATTTGATTTATATCAGCGGAAGCAAACCCTAGATCAGCCCTAAACTAGGGTAGTAAACCCTAGATCGAACTCGTCAAGTCTCCACTAGTAGTTGTTCACCATGCACCAGTCCAAGACTTCGCTGTGCACCAGTCCAAGACTTCGCCGCGCATCAGTCCAAGACTTCGTCGTGCACCAATCCAAGACTTCGCTACGCACCAATCCAAGACTTCGCCGCGCATTAGTCCAAGACTTCGTCGTGCATCAGTCCAAGACTTTGAACAACCTGTTTCGGCTTGGGTGAGAGAGAGAGCCTTTTTGCGTAGGAGAGAGAAGAGATATGATGAGAAGTGAGTGACCAAATGAAGAGGAGTCATCCTGTATTTATATCCAAACGTTGAAGGTGAATAGATGTGTCTGTTGGGCATCTGAGCCTACATAAGTTGCTGGTTGACTTTGATAATTTGTTAATAATCAAAATAAATTCATATCTCCATAAGTACTTATCAGAATCGGATGATATTTAGATCAATCCTACACCTTTCTATGAGAGGAATCTAGGAAAAATATTATCAGTCATGGATAAGGTGACCCACATGGAGTTTGGCCCTAGTTGCCAATTTTTACACTCCCTCTCAACTAGGGGAACTCCATCTGCAATTCGTCTGACCGTCGCTACTATTCATCCATCAAATGCACTGCCTTGTACAGCTTGACCCCTGGCTCTGCTCTGCTCGAACTATGAAGAAGAAGAAGTGATCGAGGATGTCTCATACCATCCTCCACTGACCCGAAGTCAGTCTGGAGTGTGTACCACTTTCACTAGTCCCAGACCAGTCCTCTACTGACCCCAAGTCAGTTTCAGAGGGTGTACCACTCTCACCTGTCCCAAACCAATATCATTGATCCCAGATCAATGGAGGTCATCCTAGCATAGGGAGTACGGTAGATACAATGATGCATCCATTGATAGAACTACTATGGTCCCTATCCTCATTTCCCTGCTCATTGATCAGATGAGAGGTACTTCCCATGAGTCCCAGATTGCATGGGTAGGATGCCTCGACAGGAGAACTAATCATCCTGTCCACAGGAGAACGAATCTTCCTATCCAGTGGATGCCATGGAGAACTAATCATCCTGGCCTACAGGAGAACGAATCATCCTGTTCCACAATCGCCATGGAGAACGAATCATCCTGGCCCATAGGAAAACTAATCATCTTGTTCCATAGTCGCCACGGGGTGTCAGGGGAAGGTTGAACCTTTTACCCTGTACAAAGTGCACCAACAGGGGATGGTGAGTTACCCGGTGGTCATATGTTGCTCCAAGAAGTACCTCGCGCCCCCTTGAAGCTCCCAAAGCTCAGTACATCATACTTGACCCTCAAAAGAGGGTCTGTGAACGACTCCAAGTCGTTCTCGGAAAGTAAGAAATTTGACCTTTCCTAGGGGCTTTGTCAAAATGTCGGCAACCTGTTCATCTGTACCAATATGTTGGAGCCTTATAGCTCCCGCTGCACCATGTCACGAATATAATGGTACCTGATATCGATATGTTTGGAGCGATCATGGAATACGAGATTCTTTATAAACGAATCACGCTCTGGTTGTCACATAGGATCATGGTGGTATCTAATGTAAATCCAAACAGCTCACTGAAGAGCTCTCGTAACCAGATTGCCTCACAGGAGGCCATGCTAGCAGCAATTTACTCTGCCTCGGTGGTGCTCAAAGCCATAGACTTTTGCTTCCTGCTCATCCAAGATATCAAAGTAGATCCCAAGGAGAAACAATACCCGGAAGTGCTCTTACGATCCACCACATTGCCTGCCCAATCAGCATCAGTATATCCAAGTAGTCTCACATTTCCGGCAGTGTATCTTAACCCATAAGTAATTGTGCCACGAAGATATCTCAGCAGATTCTTGGCACCAATCCAATGTATGTGGTCAGGTTCAACCATGTGTTGACTCAACGTGTTGACTACAAAGCATATATCTGGACGAGAGTTCACTAGGAACATCAATGCTCCGACGAGTTGACGATACTCTGTGGTATTTCGTAAAACATGCCAGCAACACTACCGCTTAACTTCTTGAAGTTAAGCTCCATTGGGGTGGTTACGGGCTTGCAGTCCACCATGTCGAATCTCTCCAATATCTTCACCATATATTTTCCTTGAGATAGGAAAATCTCCCCTGGTTTGTGCCAGACTTCCAGTCCTAGGAAATAGTGCATAAGTCCTAGGTCTTTCATCTCGAACTCAGAAGCCAGTGCCCTCTTACATTCGTGAATGAGAGGGTCTGCACCTGTTAGAAAGAGGTCGTCAACATATAGCACCAATATGAGAGGTTTGTCATCTATAACCTTAAAGTAAAGGTTGGGGTCGGCTTCACTTCTAATGAATCCCAACTTCATCAGGTAGCTATCGATCCTCTCATACCATGCTCAGGGTGCTTGCTTTAGCTCGTAGAGGGCCTTCTTCAACCTGCTCATATGAGATTCTCGATCATGAATCTCAAATCCTTTGGGTTGCTCCACATAGACCTCTTCTATGATCGAACCATGTAAGAACGCAGTCTTGACATCCATCTGATGTAGGTTCCATCCTTGCGAAGCAGCAAGGGCTATGATCGAGCGGATGGTGGTATATCGGGCAACAGGTGCAAATATCTCGTCATAGTCTATACCTTCCTTCTGGGAGAAGCCACGAGTGACAAAACGAGCCTTATACTTTTCCGCACTTCCATCAACTGCATGCTTTATCTTGTAAAGCCATTTTGAAATGACAACTGCCTTGTCCTGGGGTCTGGGGACTACATCCCAGGCATCGTTCTTCATAATAGACTCATATTCTTCGATCATAGCATCCTTCCATACTTGATGCTTGACGACATCTGTGAATGATGAAGGCTCATTTTGGATGATTGTGCTCATGATGGTCAGGTATCCCTGATACTTGTTCGGTTTCTTACTTTCACGGAAGGTTCCTTGGGGTGATGTGTGTCCTTCAGCATCATCAAGTGTCCCCCTAAGCCGTGAAGGCCTCTTCCTTGAAGAGGAGGGCTCAGGCAGAGGAGGATCAATAGGATCCAGTGGTTCTTCCACATCGAGCATTGTCTCTTCTTTTTCTTTCGGTTCCCTGGTGTCAGCTTCTTGAGTGTTCCTCAAAGTAGGAAGATTGTCCACCTTGCTAAGGGTCATATCTTCGTCAAAGGTGACATCATGACTAATCTCGACTTCCCTTTGACCAACTACATAGATTCTATAGCCCTCAGTATTTTCACTATAACCCACAAAGATTCCTTTCTTTCTAGATGCACCCAATTTATTCCTTTTCTCTTTTGACACATGAAAATATATCGGGCTTCCAAAAATTCTAAAATGAGATACGTCAGGTTTCTTACTGGTGAACATTTCTTCAGGAGTTTTGGAACCCAATGCTTGATGAGGGCATCGGTTTTGTACATATACAGCGGTGTTCGCAGCTTCGGCCCATAGAAACTTCGGAAGTCTTTGATCATGGAGCATAGCACGGACAACTTCCACAATCGTACGGTTCTTCCTTTCCGCCACACCATTTTGCTTAGGAGTATAGAGTGTAGTGGTCTCCCTCTTAATGCCAACCTCTTTGCAAAAGTCATGAAACTCATTGGATTCATATTCAGTCCCATTATCAGTCCTTAGGATCTTGATCTTCTTTTCAGTTTGATTCTCGATCAAGGCTTTGAAGTGTCGAAACCAGGAGAACACTTCATCCTTCTTTTTCAAGAAATATATCCAAGTCTTGCGAGAATAATCATCTGCAAAGTGAGGTAATATAAATATCCTCCCAAAGAGTTCACAGGCATCATACCGGATATGTCTGAGTGAACCAACTGCAATATATTGGAGGTCTTGCTTTGGCTTGTGGGGAATGGTCCCCTTTTGAGCTTCCCTTCAGCACATCCTGGACATACACCTTCTTGCTCTAATTTGAACTCGGGCATCCCAGTTACCATTTTTCTTACATCAGGTAGAGCTTTATAATGAAGGTGAGCAAACCTCTGATGCCATAATTCGGACTGAAGAGATGTGTCACAAGTCATGACACCCAACAGACTTCCTCCGACCTGATATAATGAATCAACTCGAAACCCAAGAGTAAAAGCATCTTTAAAGTTCTTTTTCCATACATGTACCTTGCCATCGCTGAAAGCCACCTTGTAGCCTTTGTCTTCCATTGCCGAAATGGACACCAGGTTCTTTTTGAGATCAGGTACATATAATACATCTTGTAAGTGGATGGTATAACCCTAACTTAGTTGAAGAGTGACATTTCCTATGCATTTCACAGGATATTTTGAATTGTCTCCAGAGACAATTTCCGGGTTGGTAGGCAATGTGGGGACAATTTCTCACAAAAGTCTCCACTAAATATTCTCCCGAATCCTCCCAAATCTGCATTAACTTCACAAATTCGAATTTCTAAGTAAGCAACTTTCTCCTTTAATGCTAGAAATTTGATTTTATTTGAGCACATGTCCTTTCCTTGATTTTAGGAGTCCACATCACCTTGGGACTTCACTTTAACTCTCCCATAATTTTCCACCTCATTTCCACAACATTTAGCATGTGTGGATATTTATTTTTCTCTATTTATTTAATTTCTAGCTTAATTAATTGTCAGATTTTCCACTAAACCTAGGAAAAGTGGGTTTTGAGGGTTCAAAACACATTTTTAACCGATCAAAGTGTGTCATAGTAGAAAGTTGAGGGTGAGAGGTGCAAATTTAATTACTCATACTCCTTACAACTTCTCTAGACATCATTTATTACATTACAAATATAATTTTATTAGCAATTTCCACTGTGTGGGAAATCTAAAAAATAAAAAAATGACTTCCTAGATCTAACCAAATTCCACGAAATTTTTTGTGTGATCTAGTATGGTAATATACATTGACTCTAGGCACTAAGATGTTTTAGGGGCACAACCTTCAAACCGTCACCCCAACTTTGGGGTAAAACGTGAGTGAAAAAATCCAAAAAATTATCCGCCTCTGAAAAAGTAGGGATAATTAATAAGATTAAAAAAACCCTCCAAGGTGTACTCATTTGTTGATTGAGTCCCAACATCCTAGGCCTGTTACAGACTCAAAAACTCATCATTACTAGTATCACTTATTACAATTCCCCACACGGTGTGGAATCTGGGTACAAGAAAGATGATGAGAAAATAGAAGTAGAGTTAAAAAACTCTGTTGCCTGATGATATTTGATGGTACAAGTGTCCTCTGGATCATCCTTGGGCATGGAGTCTTCATATAATCATCAGGTGCCACTCCAATGGTCAATAGGTCCCTACCAATTTATTGCTTTCCTTGTAAAAAGACATTGATGTATATTAAGAAGGGGACATATACTCACTTGATAGATTTTGAGATGTAATGGAATTGCTTCCTCCTTGAAAGCTTGATGGCTTGTCTTCCCTAGATTTTGATGTCCTTCAAGTTGCCTTCTTTAAGTGGGCTTGCTTGGTGATGAGGTTTGCTTGAACAGTTGTAGCCTGATGTAGATCCATTCTTCTTTGTAGGTGCCTTTATATAAGGCTCTTCTTCTAGGTTTGTAGACCTCTTTGCTGAATGATGGAATGTAGACCCTTCTTGTTCTTGAAGTGATTTGAACTTCTAGGCTTGATGCTTCAACTTTGTAAATGTTTCTCCTTGGTGAGTGTTCTTGAGTTGCCCTTTCGTTGATGTGTCACCTTAGCTCTGAAACCATGTTAGAGAATCTAGGGCAAAGTAGTGTTGTGATGATTCTTCGAGACTTGATAACAATTTGTGATGCACTTTTACAATTTATCTTCTTCTTCTTATTAATGTGCGTGTTTCTTCAAACTGCTACCAATACAAAATAACAAGAACACAAAATTTGGCTCTTTGCCAGGGACAAACCCTATCCACTCTTGAGAGGAAAACCCTTTATAAGATTTCTCTCATTGAAGCTTCTTATTTGAAGAACTGCCAAACCTAGACCCTTGACTAGGATATCCTCCAAGCATAAGTCAAATCCTTCCTTCTTCTGCACTGTCACTTCTGACACTTCTTCCAGCACTTCTGCCGACACTTTGTCTTTCGGTACTATCTTCTAGGTTAGGAAACCCTAGGATATTAGGGCTTCTTTACTTCGTTATAGATAGAGGCTTCTTCGCTTTTCTTTGGATACCTTGTAGGCCTAAGTATACATCTAAATGAGGCTATTCATGCTTCTTCCTTAAACTGTTGTCAAACCCTTCCTCCACCTCGCACATGTCACTGTTTCTAGCCCTAGAAGCAATCCTATCTTCTTCGATCTTGGTCTTTCCTTCGTATATGAGGGCTTCTTCTTCACTTGTAGAGAGAGGCCTAGTAGACCTTGTTTACACCCAAAACAATGAGATATGTTGACTTATTCTTTTTCGCTGTTATGGCTGCAATCAACCCTACCTTGACCTCGCACGTGTAGCTGTGATTGCTTCAGAAATGACCTGCATACCTTCGCTGTCTTGTCTTCTTAACTCGCTGTTCTTGTAACCCTCTTCGTTGCCTTCTATTCGTCCTTTAAGCCTTCTTCTTTCTTGCGATTTCAGACAGAAGTTTCTTGTCCTTTTGAGGAGTGCACAACCTCTATAAATAGAGATCTATCCCTCCTCTTTAAGCCGACATGACAGTTTTTAAGGGCGACTTACAATTTTGCTCTATAATTCAATTTTACCCATCGTTTTGTTGCTTGCAGACTTTGTTGCTGCTAGGAGAGAATTTGACCATGCTTGAAGGTGTTCCCATGACTTTGTATGATGACTTACATGATGTAACATGCCCTCAAAGGGTCTTATCATAATTACATTTTGACTTTGATTCTCTAGAAGCATTGCAAAATGTGCTTGGCCTATTTTCAATGAGCAAGAAACTCATTGACAAATAATACAAAAATAATTTATCTTTTCTTGAATAAGTACAAATATCAAAATTACATTTATGAAGACCGAACATAGTTACATTTTCTCCAACACTCACAAGCTAGTAAAAGTAAATGGAATGTAAACATAAGCTTCATAAGTGACCAAGATTTGCAAGTTTGGTCCAACTAAATGCTTGATCAAAAGATATACCAATGGACAATATACTTAAGCATAAATTGACAATGAACCATGTATCAATTGAAATGTAGCTAAGAGTAAAATGCTTGCTTGTAAGTGAGCAAAACGACCACTTAAAATGTATGATGCATGATCAAAACAACAAGTAAGCATGTACTGAGGCAATATATTCCAAGGAAACCAAATGCTAAGTAAATGAGTTAAACTTGCCACATGAAACTTATAGTACTTGCATTTGTTCAAAGATCGTGCATGAAATGTAAGGAATTGCAAATACTTGAGAAATACAAAGCGAGCTAAAAATGAAATTAGATGTGGATGCTATGTGAGTTAGATTACAAAAAGATCATGTAAATGAACTAAATGAGAAAACTAGAAAAATGAGATGCAAGTCAATTCACCTACAAAATTCCTCCCTCTAAATGAGGAGGATGGATTCCAGGGGTAAAATCCCAAGCTCCCACAAGAAAATTTGGAAATTTTATTAAATGTTACAATGAGGAGAAGGCCTTTAGAAGGCTGCCCAAAATATGAAGGAGAAGCTTTTACAAAGTAGGAGCTTTAGAAGCTGGAGTCTCCTTGTGAAACTTGGTAACCTTAATAGCCAATGGAAAATTTCTCAAACTCTGAAAATTACAAGAAAGAAATCAGGCTCAAAGGGCCCACAACCTAGCTATTTAGCATCTACTCTCATGTGCTCATGGCCTCCTTGAAATTGATCTCCAAAAGTTTGAGAAGTCCTGCAAACACTAGTTATAAGTTTCAAAAAATCTCTCCTCAAGACTTGTCACAAGATGAGTTGCCAAAGACTCCAACTATGAGCTGCAAAACAAAGAGGGTTATTAGTGGAGAGAGCAAGCAAAGAAAACAAAATACGGTACATACTAATATACAAGAAACCAAACCAAGTGAAAGGAGTGAACCCCCATACTTGTCTAGTTTAGAAAATTGCTCTTAATTAGCTTATGAAATCTTTGAAAACTCTAGATCAAAATAAACATGTAATTTAAATTTATAAATGGTTCAAGTAGATAATGGGAAAAAGAACTCCCGTCTTGCTTCTCTTCAGATGAAAGCCTTGAAGTGAAAGTTGATGGGTTTTGAACAACCTTGAATTCGGGAGTGAATTGATCTATGTGAGACTTCTCCCGCACCCAAATAGATTCCCGCACACAATTCAAATAGATCTTCCCTACACACTTGAAGACAAATATTACCTTGCAAAAGAAATTAGAGCAACACAATGGGTGAAATAGACCAAAGTTTCCTCCAAAAATCAATTGGCAATTTCACTCGTAGAATACTACTTTAAAATCAAGGATATGTGCAAGATAACTTGCACATATCAATCCAAAATAGATGACAATAAAAGCTAACAACATTCAAACATATAAAAAATTGAAGCACAATAACAATAGTATGGAAAGAACTCACCTCAAACTGCCAAGAGAGCACCATAAAAATTGTCCCAAAGACTCTGTTTTATTAGCAAAATGCAAGCGTACAAAATGACAGAGTTTCCTCAAGCCCAATTGCTCATAACATGAATACATAGTGAGAGCCCAATGCTCACTTATATAGAAATTTGGGAGCAAATCCCAGTGAGAGATCCAAGTGACAAGTGGTGTTGGGGAAGATCCCAAGAAAAGAAGTCAAATTCCAAGTAGAGAGATGAGATGACATGTGTGGCACCTCAAACAAATCACACTCCTTGAGGTGGCCATCAAATTCTTCATCAAACAAGTTGAAATTCCTTGTGTGATACCAAGATATGCCAAATTTGCAACAAGAGGGAGTTATCTCTCCATCCATCAAGCCAAGAAGTGCCACATCGAATTGATGTTCGCAATGTGCCATGCATTGGACCTCCTTGAGGAAATGCGTGGGCCTTCCTTGGGGAACTTGTTGATCCATAATGATGCCAAGTGTAGAAGTAGTGGAGTTATGTTGGAGACAAGCTTCCACTAAAATCTCAATAAAAAATCCATCCAAATATTCCCTCATGTGCATTTACTCAACAAATTTGATTTTCCCAGTCAGCAAATCGAATTCCCTTTTTATAGCAAGAAAATCAATTTTCCCATGTGATAAAGGCTTTGATGATGTCCGATGCCAAATCATGTCCCACTTGTTCTTTGACTTAACTCTTGACTTGAGATAATTTCCAAGTCATTTCGATGTCATTTTCTCACATGGAGTTATTTATTTCTCTCAATTTATTTAATTTTTGGGCTAATTTATTCCCACATGTTCCACTAAACTTAGGAAAAGTGGGTTTTGTGGATTGAAAACTTATTTTTTACCCCTCAAAGTGTCATAGTAGAAAGTTGATGGCGAGAGGTGTAATTTTGAGTATACATTACCCCATATGACTTCTCTAGACATCACTTATTACACTTTGCATTCATAATTTATTTAAATTTCCACCATGCGGGAAATTAAAAAAAATTAAAAAAACTGACCTCTAGACCTATTCAAATTCCATGAAATTTAACAAGTGATCTAGTATGGTAATATATAATGAATCTAGACACTAGGACTCACCCAAGGCCTCACCATCAAGCCGCACTCCAGCTTTTGGGTTATGCTTAGAGGAAAACACTTAATGAATTATTAAGTCCTCAAAAGTGCCTAAATAATTAAACAAGTAAAAACAACCTCCGAAAGTAAACTCATTTGATGACAAAGTCCCGAGTTACCTAAGCCTGTTACATGATTCAACTCTTCACACTAGCATCACTTTACATCATCCCTGTAGGGCTTGTGGAATCTGAGTACAACATGAGAAGAAGATGAGAAGAAGAAATAGAGTTAAAAAACTCTTTGATGATATAGTGAACTGTTGGACACCTAATCCTCAATGGGTTAGTGTGGAAGCCGAATGGACAAAAGGAGTCCAAGAGACCTTGGGATGTGAAACCCAACAGTCACATAATGTACTATAAATGTATATCTCTTGTTAATAAAAATTGTACTCTCATGATTTATCATTCATATTGTTCTTGCTCCCATGTGTGTCTAACATGAACTCTGATGGTACATGAAGCCTCTGACATATCTTCGAGCATGGAGTCTTCAAAAAAATTTTAGGTACACTTCAGTGGTCAATAGGTACCAAATCTTATTTGCTAGAGAAGCCAAAGACCCAGTGCACTTCCCTTATTAAGCATTTGCCAAATTTTCTTCCAAATTGTCTTTCGCCCAATGACTATCTGACAAATTGACAAAGGAGTTTGAAAGCCAAGATTTTTTTTTTTCATAAACTCCAAGAGTCAAAAATATTTTGCAAGGGCCGTCGAATTATTTTAACGAGGGGCTCATCATATTATCAATATCTAAATTATTCAAAAGGGGCCATTATTAATTTGCAAGGAGACCTAAGTGCACAGAGATCCGAGTGCATTGTTGCAGGTTTCGATGGTTAGAAAACCATCGAAACACACATGGTATTGGTAAAATCAGTTTGCAGTGTGAATGACATTACTCATTGAAGCAATCACTGATTTGGTCCAAGAACTTGATCACATCTCTTTGGTTCGAGCATGGTGGCCAAATTGTTACTATATCTGGGATCCTTGCCAAAGCCGAATTTTTAGTGGAGTTCGAACTTGGAGAAATAAGTGATATGGTTAAGTCCTTGGCATGAAGATATGAGTTCCACTATACTAGAGGCTGAGTATGAGATTTTGAAGGACTACTCCCATTGTGGTGACTTGTTGAAGGAACCAGTTGTTCGTTTCCCTCATTTAAGAGAGTTCAAATAACCAACCAAAGTTTCAAGCTAATCTCAGTGTGGGTTGAGTTCCCTTCCTTTTTGGGCTGCGTATTACTAAAAAACTGGGGCGTATGGATTACAGGAGGTGAAGTACTATTGTAGGTAGGATATGTCAAGTATATGGGCAAGCAACTAACTCTCAGGGGGCCGCATTGATTTCTAGGCATGCGCATGAGCTCTAAGAGTCACATTGTGGTGGTTGTGGGTTGTTCTCTTGCCCGTGGCTAGTGTTGTAGCTTCATTGAGCATTTGCATATAACCACAGGTCAGATTTGAAGTGGCTCGGGTGCTAAAACAAGGGTTGTCATATAGTGTGGACCTATTTTTGAGCGAAGATTATCTAGTTATTCGAGGCACCTATGCACATAAAGATGTGGAGCAATTTTGTAGCTGCTATTGTAACTATACAGACTGCACGACCGAAATCAAATTGTTTATAAGGGCCGGAAGCATAATTTTATTGAGTCTGTATTGTCTTATGGCCAAATTAGCAAAGGTGTTAGTTTCCTATGCGACTTAGTGAATAAAATAACACGCCGAATTGTTCACTGTGCGTTGTGGAGTGCGATTACTAGACGAACATGGTGTCAACCGAGTCAGTCGTGTAAAGCATCAAAATTGAGTTCGTATTCCTGCGAAATTTCTTTCTATGGTGTTAATTTTCATCGTGAAATCGGAATAGATAGTCGAGTCAACGAAATAGGCTTGAGTGCATGGCCATTGGAAAGAGTTCACTCGCTGCTGGAGTACACATTGGCCATAATAGCATAGTAGCAAAAAGTTAGGTCATTCTACTTCTCTAGGTTTCTAACTTATTGCTTTCCAATCAAGCAAACACACATTATTCACGTTGCCCTCAATTTGTTAACTTAATTGTGTGTATGACCGACATGAACTGTAGTTACCAGAATGAGAGCGTATGACTGAGTCTTTAGAGTTATGATATATTAGTTTTGTTGTCCTGACCATTTGTGTGTGAGAGAAATCGCTGTCAGCATGCCATTGTATTATTGCCTGAGGCTGAGAGTAGGGTTTTGGGTTCTGTTGCTGCCACCATTATGTGTTGTTGTAAGCCCTACATTGTTGTATGAGGATGATGTCTTGAGAATCATTGTATGCTACTATTGAGTTTACATTTTGGTCAGAATGCATGTATGGGGTTTGGCTGCCGAATGTATGAAGAAGAGGTAGTAGGTTAAAAGTATGTGATAATCTGCTACTAGTGTATTGATCTAATCATTGCATTGTTGTCTTACATGTCAGAGTTTGGTTAGTACTTGGTTGAGTTAGTGGAGGTCCGAATCTTGAATGTTAAGAGTTGTGTTGTAAGTTGGGAAAGTTCGTCAGTCAATTCATGTATAAAGCAACTTGATGTACTTCTCATCATTAAAACAAAACGTGGAAGAAACCTTCATCAATTACCTTAATAAACTGGCAGCAACCATCAAACGATCCCTTTCCACTAGGATACTTTCTATGCTACAACAAGAACAACCACAAAAAGAACATGAGTTGGGACTCAAAATTTATGCGCTTGGGACTAATTTGAGTTTCATGGGGGTCACAACAAAAGCCCTTCTCAAGCTGGAAAAGCTTGGTTCACTCATTTTTGAGGTGCATCAATCTGATGGTAAAAACTTGGTTTGGGCTCTCAAACCAACCGTGCTTGCCTTAGTACAATACAAGTATTTGGGGCACCCTTGTATAGGAGTCAAACTTCCAGGTTCCTCTTATCTCAGTAGTATCATGATGTTGACTGCATCTGTACCCCCTTACAGTGATGACATTATGAGGAGAGTCTTCAGAGTGATAGTGGAGACCTTTCAAGATTTGGATAATAGTGAGGGCCCTATCTTTGGGAAGAGGCTAAAGATTCTAGAAGTCATGACCTTGGTTAGATCTTATGACCTCATGTTTGAGTTGGAGTGTGACTACTTGATCCTCTAGAGGTTCCAATGCTTCTTCAACATTAGGAAACATCATCTTGACACAGCCATAACACACATGTAGTCCATTTTGTCCTCATGTATGGGAGGACATGATGCCATTTGCAGGAGGTTTCAGTCTAGATTGTTGGGCATTTGGAGGAGAGAACAATTGGTCTCACCTGTTGCTTATGAACTAGTCGAAAGGTTGGTTAAGCAGAACATTGGTTTGTTCAGGAGATGATTGACCCAGGAGGAGTTGCGAAGGACTGGTGGAGCATGCAACAAGAATGAGCTGAGGAGGAAGGGTCTTTGCTTCATTTGCAAGGAACCTTGGCGACCTGACCACTCATGTTTGAGTGACACAGAGGAGATGGCAGAGGTTGATTAGGAGGATATTCGTTCTAACTTTCAGGATGATGATTCTCCTTTTATGGTTGAGTCCATGGAGGATTCCTCTGAGGAGCATGGGTAGTCATATAGAGTTGTTGACAGCAACCTCATTATGCATCTAGGTGAGTTGGAAGAGTATGATGAGCAGCAGATTGCCCCCATGGGGGAAGATGATTAGGGAGTAGACTGGTGGGATGAGGGAGCTAAAGCTAGAGCTAGAGATTGGTTGGAGAGTGGTGATGAGTTGGTATTCTACTTGTGGAGTAGCATTTATGGCCAGAGACAGAGCGTAGTCGGAGCCATGGGACATGGGTGATGATTGGCCCTAGTGGCATTGGGATCCAGGTGGATCCACTAGTAGCAAGTTGAGTCAGGGATGGGATTGGGATCCACGTATTGAGGGATTCAATTATGTTTGGATTGCTTGGAGGCATGATGTGGACCAGTGGTTCATATGGGATCTTGTTATTAGTTGGAAGATGCCTCTACAGTGGATAGGTGTGGATTGCTTGAGGGCAAGCAATCTTGGGGTGGGAGGATTTGTCATGCCCCCATTTTTATTATCCTCTATAGTATAGCTAGGATGGGTTTCCAAGGTATGTGATGGTCAGGCCGCAAGAGCAGGATTACATCATTAGGAGTCTCGTGGGAGTTTTGAGGAGTTTTTATGGGATCCGATGGAATTCGCTTGGCATATTCCATCATCCGCACAACTTGCCTTTCGTTTCGTTGTATTCCGATAACTTTAAGAAAATAACATTATTATGGGGCCTAACTTAATTAATTATGCGTGAGGTGGCGTTCCAAGAAGATTATTTGATGGAACACCTCAGTGTAATAGCTCGTTGGAGCCGAAACAAGAAGATCTACAAGATGGGATGCTGAGAAGTGACTTCCAGTAGTCGGGGAGAGTATGGCAGGAGATTTACCATTTTTCTTAATTAAAAATGACTTTAATTAGTCATCTAATTAAGGAAAAACAATTAATTGGAGGAAATACCCAAAAGTGACTTAAGCGACCTAAAATAAAATTAAAAAGTCACTTAAGATAAAGTCAACGGAGGAGCTTCTAGAATAATAATAAAATAATAAAATAAGATGCTTCTAGAGGCTTGGGGATCTATCCATTAGATTTATAAAAGAGGAGGAAGAGGTCATTTGGAGACATTTTGGATTTGAGTCTTCTGTCTTTGGTGAAGGTTGGAGAACCTGGTTCTCAACTTCTATAAGCCCCAAGACGAAAACCCTCAGGTTCACCTTTTTGTGTGTTGAACGAAATTCCAACACCGTTGAGGAGATTCCATCCAAGAATTTCATGGAGCTTTAGTTTCAGTTTGCAACTGTTGAGATTGGTATTGCAACAAAATATTTGGAGGTTTTATCAACTGTTATCTCAACTATTGTTTGGCATCTAAAATTTCTCCCATATTATAATAAAATAAAGTTGAGTTCCTTGTTGCCACATTATTGATTGTTTCTTGTAATTTTCTGGTGTTTTTCCTTTGAAATGGGCAAAAATTTTATATGAAGTTTTTTTGGTTTTGGAAATTGGCCAAATATAATGTTTGGAACACTATAATGGTATCAGAGCATTCCTTATTTTGTCATGAAATTTGTGGTCCGATTTGTGCAAATTGTTTATGGAGCTGATGGCTAAATTTTTTAAAGCAATTTGTTGCTAAATTTATATTTGGAACATTACACCAACTCAACAAGGATCCAGGTGTCATCTAGGCTACCTGCCAAGACACCAACTTAACAAGGATTCATGTGTCATCTAGGCTACACGCTGTTGAGAAATCTAGGGCATCGAGACTAAGTGATTTCTCTTCTATTGATAACTGCTTGTGAATGCTTTTTACTTCTTAGATTATGATCTTCTTTTACTTACGTTAGTATAGTATTATTCTTTATCAAACAACTACCAATGCATAAACCATAAAGAGACAAGAGACACAGAATATAGGCTATTAGCCAGGGTCAAAATCTCTCCCACTTGAAAGGAAAACCCAAACAAATTCTTCTTCTTATAGAGACTACAATTGACGAATACCAAGACCAAGACCCTTGACCTATTTGCCTCTCCAAGACCAAGACACAAAGCTTCCTCTTCTTCCTTGAGTCAACAATAGTCAAACTCCTTGTTTCTTCCTCCTTCTCGACTATCTTCAGAGACCCTAGCACATGTAAATTATCGACTTTGGAACCTTGATTCCCTTCACTATAAGTGGAGGTAGCTTGCTTGACAACTCAGCTTGATATACACCTTTGCTTCCTCCTTGTCTTGACCTTCCAATGGGACTGCAATACTTCAACCTCTTCTACAATGGAGTCAGTCCCTTTCTTCGCACGTGTGAGATCAATGTAACCCAAAAACAGATTCAAAATGACGACAAAGACTTCACTCTCCTTATTTCTCTCTTCGCTGATGATTAAGCTTCTTCTCAAGTGACTTTCACACATCTTATTTCAAACTTGATCTTCACCAAAATTCTTGCCCTGAAATGAGGTTGAGCCACCCCATTTAGAGTTGTTGGAGCCTCCATAATAAGCCGACCTTAGCAATGGGTGAGCCGACATCACTGTTGGAGCAAATTCATTATTTCTTTTAAAGCCGAATTGAAGTAGATATTTGAGCTTGGTCTTGGAGGACTATTTGACACTTTCATATACAAATGTAACATGCCCAAGAAGGGGCCTTCATACATGACATTGACTCTCTTTGACTTTATGACCAATCCTAAGGGCTCACAATGGGAGTCATTACTAAAAATAAAATTCCTTGCTCATGAAACCCATGAGACAAGAATTACAAAAATAATTTTGTTTTTCTTCTTTACATCAATTACATAAAATCACAATTACATGTAATTATGAAGACCAAACCTAATTACACTTTTCAACGCTCCCTCTTAACAAGGGAGGTATTCATAATGCATTCAAGGTACTTGGACATTCTCAATCTGAAGAATTTTCATAAGAAGAGTCGGATTGGTAACCCATCTGTATAACATCATATTAACGAGCATTGTCACATAGCAAGGCCTTGACTAACAACTCTATCTCTCCACGAGATCAAAGCACAATGTTGTCGAGACCAATGATGTATAGACACCCTCATCATTGTCAATCTCGAAACATACCCCACCCGCGTTTTCTCAGAGTATGTTCCACCAAGACTATTCTTATCTTGGTTTCCTAGTCCTCAACGAATATCCGTCCTCTATGACTACTCATCTTGGATGCCCTAACTCATCCTCAAAGAGCATTAGATGCTAGATGTTTACCCAATCCTCCATTATGTCTTCCCAAGTGAAGACAAGGATGATGTGTTTATCTCTCCTTCTTAATTAGGGAGGATATATCTATTCCAATGAAGGAATTTACTCATTCCTATGGAAGGAATTTACCTAAGCTCCCTCTTGGCTTAGGAATTTGCTTCCAAGTTTCTACCACTTTAGAAACTTGTTTCCATGCTCTTAATTAGGGACCTACAACAACGCTTTTAGGTGGAGATGACAGGACAACTAGTTGCTTGAAGACCTCCTCCTCACGATGTCATGAACTTTTTCTTTATTCAAGAGTCTTCATGGTTTTGGGACTTATTCATAGGGCACAAACCATTCATCACTTTCATCCATGAGTCAGTAATGTCATTATTCCTTTCATTGGAAAGTGATTCATCAATTCATTTTTGGCCTTCCTTCATGTTATGTTGCCTTCTTCATGCCATGTTTCCTTAAGGATCTTTCGTCCGACTACATGGACATCAGTGGTGGAAGATATCCATAGCTCTTCCCTTGGCAGCGCTACATAAGCTCATCTAGATATCATTCAAAAATAAGGAATGAACATTAAATCAAAATTACCTTTGTGATGGTCTTTCATCATGACATCTTCTAGTTTGCATCAACATCCTGCATACACATTGACACATCTCCAGAAGATATATATTGTCAAGGGTCTCTTTCTTTTTTCGACTTCATCAGAGTCTACATATCCTTCTTGGAGATATCCTAGTCAGATCTCTTGGTTCTTGGACGTTGATTGCCTTTTCCATGGTTGCATATTCCACTATCTCTTCCTTCCTTTCTTTTACACATTTCATTCCTAGGAACTTCCAACCAGAGTTTCTCCAATTAATGTCAACCACCTCATGTTACATATGAGGAGATATTATGTTGATTTCATCTAGTGAATGTGTGACCCATGCATTCTTGCATCCCTTTGAAGGAGGAGATCCTTCCTTTTGATTATGCTCGTGATAGAGCATTTATCCATGTTACCTGCAATTTAATGCCCTATATTTTTTATATTTAACCAGAAATTTAACTGATACCAAATTTCACGCCGATTTTACTTTTAACTAGAAATTTAATTGATACCAAAATTTAATTGCAAATACTTACTTGGAAATCCCATTTGAAGTCAATTTCGACTTTTGTTGCTCTTAATCCGCTGCTGCTACCAAACCGACCGAATCCTCCCAACCTATTTGGGATCAACCTATCCGGTTGCCAGACCCAGAAGACAAATCTTTTGGCCCCCGTGCCCAAAAATCCAAGAACAATCAAGCTTAATCTCTGTGACTCTATTAGAAGTTCAAGATTTGTCTATGTCAAATTCCAAAAATTTCCCACAGTCAGAAAATTATTTTTTTCCCTTCAGTTTTTCTCGACTCCCTTATATGCCCAAATTTCATTGACTCCCCATCCTTTGGTTGTTGGTTTCTTAACTTCTAGCATCCTCCTTTTTAGAGTCGGTTACATTCCCAATGTTATCATATTCCCAATGTTATCATGCGTAGGTTGAATTTATATATTTAGAGTAGTTAGGAGTTGGTATTATTTTGTGTAATTAAATTATTTTAATTTATTTGTAATTTCAAATAAATTACCTTATTTAGAATCTTAGTAAATTATTTTATTTATTTCAATCAAATTAAATAGTAAATTAAATAAATTTACTTCATATCTCATTATATTTTTATATTTTCTTTTGATTAAGGATTATCATACATATATATGTATATAAGGGTGGCATACATATCAAGTACCTAATTTGATATATTCATTATATCCAGTGAGATAGGAATTTATTTCAATAATCAATTCATTACCCTAACTTAGACATTTTCCAATATTAGCCAGTATGTATACTAATGCAATACATGCGGTTCATGCATATGTAGCTATCATATGGATGCCCTGTATGCATGCTAATATTCACGTTCTATTTGTAAATTGTAGGTGGGTCATTACGTGCAACCATATGACATGACTCTACAATATCGAATACAAGCATACATAGCTTATTTTCCTTTAAGTCATCTTAGACTTCCTTTTAGCAGCTTTCTTGATTGAAAGAACTTCAATCCCTTGATCCGCGTCACCTCTTTTGTCATCATACCATCATCCCATGAATTCCCACAAGATGGAATTCTTGATGAAACCCTTGCTTCCTTTTGATTGTTGAACCTTACGATGAAGATTCAAATAGAGGATCTTGAGTATCCTCAGCCAAAAAATGTTTCCTTTTGACTTATGTATGATGAGCTTTGTGCTAGATGACTTTTTCTTCCTTTTCCCATAAGTGCCACTTATGCTTCTAATGAGGTTACCAACAGCTATATCCTTCCATAGACTTCTATTTCAACCATCTTTCATGCTTTTCTATGTTGATGTCACGAGTTCTTGCTTCTAGTGCTTCTATGATGCCATGATGCATCCTATCATTGCCCTTAGGGAATCATGATAGCCATATCTTACAACATGCCCATATTCTTGACATCCATAGAATTGAATTTTAACCATGTTCTTCTTCTTTTTCTGAGGACCAAATTTCCCAGACTTTCCTCTTGTCTTTGCCATAGAAGCATATGCTTAATTTTTCTCACTTGATCCCACATCAGTTTTAGCCTTCAACCTGGTTTCTTCAATAGTGACCATAGATTTTGGAATGGAGTAGCTTCTTTCTTCCCATAAATACTTTAAGTAAAGTTACCCCATTCCTCTAGTAGTGTATTTAGTACTACAGTGGTCATCTCCTTGTCAGACATTACTTCTCCCAGATCTTGAAGTTGATCCCTTATTTCAGATATCCTCATAAAGTATGAGGCTATTCCTTCTTCTTTCGATATCATTAGCTTGTAGAGTTCTTGCCTTAGAGAGGTAACTTCTCCTGCAGTGCTTACAAAAAAAACATTACTAATTTGTCATATATTTCTTTGAGGTATCGAGTTTAGATACATATGTAATGCGGGGATCCTTGATGGATTCTATGAGAATCCTTTGAGCCCTAACTTCCCCTTTCATATACTTTGCAAGTGCTTGATCATCTTCCTTTGCTGGTTTGGTGATTGATCCTTTGACATGTTCCATAATCTCATTTTTGATGAGATTCAGATCTGTCCCTTTCTTCCATGAAAGATAATTTGAAGCCCCAACCAATTTGTTGGTTTCCTTGCAAAAAGACATTTTGACAGATTCAAATGTAGACATAAATATACTTGTTTGATAGGATGCTCCTTCTCCTTGCTGCTTCCTTGATGTTGATGATGATATAGAGAATATAAAACTTCTCCTTGATGAAGATAGTTTTATTTAATAATGATCCTTGATCCCACAGAGAGGGAGATCCCTTTGGATCCTTTGATGGTGGAGTCTTGCTTCAATGAGAGAGAGATCGCCTTAAAACCTTGATGATAATGCATTTTGATCTAGCTTCCTTTGGATGAATAGTCTTCAAGATACTTCAACTTCAAAATGATTGAGAGAGGATCCTTGGAATGCTTCTTTGATTGATCTAGGGTTTTTACTTTCTTCAAGATGATGATATGATCTTGACCTTGAAGTGTTTCTCTTGGATGAATAAACTTCAAGCTTACCTTGATTCGTAGATCTCTTCAACTTGAGTAGATGTAGGGTCTTGGCCTTCTTTTCTTGATGATGACCCCAAGAATGCTTTTGGTGTAGATTTCTTCTTCGATCTAGGGTTTTGATGCTTCCTTTATAGATCTTGACTTCAAGATGATCTTAGCTTTGATGTCTTCCTCGATATTCGATCCTTAAGTGCCCCTTGATAAGATGCCCTTCCTTGACTTAGTCACCTTAGCTCTGATTCGATGTTGAGAAATCTAGGGCATCAAGATTACGTGATTTCTCTTCTATTGATAACTGCTTGTGAATTCTTTTTACTTCATAGATTAGGATCTTTTACTTATGTTAGTATAGTATTATTCTTTATCAAACAACCAGTAATGCATAAACCATAGAGAGACAAGAGGCTCAGAATATAGGCTATGAGCCAGGGCCAAAACCTCTCCCACTTGAGAGGAAAACCGAACAAATGCTTCTTCTTATAGAGACTGCAATTGACGAATACCAAGACCAAGACCCTTGATCTATTTGCCTCTCAAAGACCAAGACACAAAGCTTCCTCTTCTTCCTTGAGTCAACGATAGTCAAACTCCTTGTTTCTTCCTCTCGACTATCTTCAGAGACCCTAGCACGTGTAAATTGTCAACTTTGGAACCTTGATTGCCTTCACTATAAGTGGAGGCAGCTTCCTTGACAACTCAGCTTGATATATACCTTTACTTCCTCCTTGTCTTGACCTTCCAATGGGACTACAATACTTCAACCTCTTTGCAATGGAGACAGTCCCTTTCTTCGCACATGTGAGATCAACGTGACACAAAAACAAATCCAAAATGATGACAAAGACTTCGCTCTCCTTCTTTCTCTCTTTGTTGATGATTAGGCTCCTTCTAAATTGTCTTTCGCACTTCTTATTTCAGACTTGATCTTCACCGAAATTCTTTCCGTGACATGAGGCCGAGCTGTCCAATTTGTAGTTTTTGGAGCCTCCATAATAAGCTGACCTTAGCAATGGGTGAGCCAACATGACTGTTGGAGCAAATTCATTATTTCTTTTAAAGCCGACTTTAAGTAGATGTTTGAACTTGGTCTTGGAGGGCTATTTGACACTTTCATATACAAATGTAAAATGCCCAAGAAAGGTCCTTCATAAATGACATTGACTCTCTTTGACTTTATGACCAATCATAAGGGCTCACAATGGGAGTCATTACTAAAAATAAAATTCCTTGCTCATGAAACCCATGAGACAATTACATGAAATCACAATTACACATGTCATTATGAAGACCAAACCTAGTTACTCTTTTTAACACCTGCCAAGACACCAGATGTCATCTAGGCTACCTGCAAAGACACCAATAGGAATTTAGGCACCAAATAGGCTATCTGCCAAGGTACCAACCCTCACAGGGATCTAAGTATCATTTAGGCTATCTGCCAAGATACCAATCATGAGTATCGTCATACAGGCTGACCAACCTAAGATACAACAATTTATTACTTCTCTTTAAAATAGGAGATATCAACAAATTTCTTTTGAGAGATTTAGTCAACATATCAACTACCTATTCATCTTTCACGAAATATACTGTAGATCCACGTCCCCATCTTAATCCTTAATATGCTTAGTCTCAGCATGAGACATGGGGTCCTTTATCAACCACATGATCCTTTGGTTATCAAATTATGTAATAGTGGAATTCATCGATCCTTCAATCAACTAGTACCAAACAACTTTTATTTTCAACATATTCAACTCCATTCACTAATCATTCATAAGATAAGAACTTCAACATCATTAGAGTTTATGCAACTTCCTCTTTCTATCATGCCCATCATTATCACAAGATCATCATTAAACATTTTTATGTATCTACAATTTTCATCAAGCACAATATACAAGACTCATGATATTAAATCAAGCACAATATACAAGACTCATGATATTAAATTTGTTAGTCTAGGGTTTTGAACATTGAATATTTTGGTCTTAGGGTTTTGACAATGACTCTCTTAAGATCCATCTTCATTCTATCTTTTAGGTAGGGTTTAATGCAAACCTTAGAACCCTACTTAAAAATTCATTAGGGTTTCGATTATAACATTTAGCTAGCAGGTCCTAGACATCATATCCCAAGAATTAGGGATTCATAGAGGAAATAATAAACTAGGGTTAGGGTTTTTGTTTTCTAGGGTTCATAAAACCCTAAATATCAACAAACCCTAAACTCAAGATCTATGAAAAAGCATTAAGAACTTTATAAGTCAAATAATCACAAAGATATAATATAGAAAACATACCTCAAATAGTTTTTCTCCTTTTGGGATTGTTTCTTTGAAACTTCCTTTATGCACAATTTCATTTTTGGTAGAGGATCTTTATGATTCTTATGATGTCATAATATTGTTGCGCAAAAGTGATCTATGTTGATTTTTGGTAGGCATCAGATGTGCTCTAACCATGAAATTTGGTGGAGAGGCTAAGGCACATGAGATTTCCAAGACCCAGAAATCGTTTGGAGAAATTCCACTCGGATGAAGAGTTACTAAAATCATTAATATTTTTAGTGAGTTTCTAAGTCTAAACTTAGGAAAATAAAAATATTAATGTGTATTAATAAAATATGGGTGAGAAAGTTCTAAGTGATGAGGATCAAGCTAGTTCTAATCTTAGCCATTGATTAGGGACTTAATCTTGGCCGTTGATTCGTTAACAGGAAAAGTATAAGAGGAGGCTTGAGGGTCAGTTGGAGACACACTAAGAGAGATCAAGAATTCGATTTTTTGGGGCTAGGTTTGCTGAGGAAATCAAGTTAGAGATCAGTTGTAGTGAGGGGTAGTTTAGGATGGGATTTCGATCCAAGGCTGAAGAATACATATCAGAGAGGCAACAAAGTGCCGGAAGAGGCAGCGCAGAGCCTAGGAGGGCTGATGCAGATGCTAAGGAGGCCAGCGCAGAGCATGCAAAAGCGTAGAGGCAGACATAGAGGACACAGAGGCTGACGCAGAAATCCGCAGAGGCTAACGTTGACAACGCAGAGGGCTGTAGAGGCTGACGCTGGGTTGAAGAGGCTCCGCTGAGGAGGTTTTGTGGGGCAGACTGAGAGCAAATTAGTCGGGAGAGGGTTATGCAGTTCCAGAGGAGTGCTTGGAGCAACTTTCGCTGTCTAGCACAAGGAACAACCAGAGTCACTGTGGGATCATTTATCCGGTTGTTGATTTGCCGGAATGTTTGTCTCGGGATAGAGGTACTACTGCCGAGAATATTCTCTGAAAGGTGAGCCATTTTTGGCACCCTAGTTGTATTCACAAATCTGCTTAATAATAAAACCCTCAAATATGCTGCATCAGTTTTCCCACATTGGGTTTTTCCGGCGATGATTGTCCAAAAATAACGGTTTCCCTTGTGTTGTCTCAGTTTATTTCAGTTGTTGATCTATATATTGGTGAAGGCTGCAATTGTGTTTACTTCGATGTTTATGTTATCAAATAACTTGTTAATGTAAAGAACAAGTAGGAGTTAGTAAACCAGATATTGCAATAGGGGTTTCTGATGTGTTAGATTAAGGAATTTTCACAATCTAGATGCCTTGTTGGATGATTGCTTTTAACAAAGTTACTAAGACTTCTTATCGTTGCTTTCATCAATGCAATTCTTGTTGTTATCTTGAGAGTTGAACTGCTCTCCCTGAATCTATCTATAATCTTTTGACTTTATTTATCTACAATCCTTTTCAGTGAATTCATAAAAGGTTATAATTGAGTAAACATAAAGCTAGATATACTTGAGAAAAAAAGAAGAAAAAAAGCAGTGTAATGAAAGAAGAAATGGATAAAATACTTATCTTTTTGTGAATTGCAGAGGCTCCCTCTTGATCTTGAATAGATCTAGATGTCTTTGAAATATATCTTATCCTAGAACATGTCTGAAAATTTTGGACACACTCTCTTATTACAAGGTTTACAAATCGAAGTTTATAAACTAAGGCTACAAACAAAAACAATAAAGATTTATAAATGTATTTTTCACAAAACCTAAAGACCTAGAATTAAAGGATATGAAATTTTGGCAATCCTTAATATTTCAAGTCTCTTCTTAATAGTACAAGTCTTTGACTTCAGGATCTCCTTTGCCTTTCTTTGCTGGTTTTTCAGTATCATCAACATTAGTATGATCTCTTTCTCTCTTCTTGTTATCATTTGAATTTTTAGGGCATTGGTTTTTATTGTGCCCAAATTTGTGACATTGAAAACATTGACTTTTTGATAGATCGGTCTTCTTGTGATGATTCCTCTTTGAACCATTGTCGGATTTCTTATTTCCTCTCTTTTTGAAGTGGGCTGAATGGTAATTTGAGGTATCATTTTCCCCTTCTTGATTTCCTCCTATTAGAGCAAGTTGAGCTTCTTCTTGAGTACATGCAGACCATAGTTATTCAAATGATGGAGTTTCTTTCCAACTATTGATGCCAATTGTGAAGGCATTCCATGATTTGGGAAAACCTAAAATCGTTGATATTACAAGTTCCTTATCAGGCATAATTTCATCAATTACTTGGAGTTCACCTCTTATATGGGAGATTTTCATAAAATATGAAGATATAGTATCCTCTTTTTTCATCTTGACAGTTCAAAGCTCATTCTTTAGGCTTGCAACTTGGCCAGTATTTTTGATTGTGAATAGTTTAGAGAGAGCTTCATACATTTTCTTTGATGTATATTGAGTGGATGTGTAGGGAATTAGATTGTCCTTGATTGAATCCACAATGAGTCTTATGGCTAGAATACCGTTCTTCTTGAATTTTTCCTTTCCAACATCATCTATAGGTTCTTTTACTTTTCCTAGCACAATGTCTAAGACTTTGTGCCTAGCAAGGATAAGATCCATCCTTGTCTTCTAGGTTTTGAAATTTGAAGCTCCTTGAAGCTTGTTCTCAGATTTTATTGATGATGCCATTGGTATAACTGATAATATCATAAGTCTTTCTTCTAGCATGCTTTTGATGATCGTTTCAAGGAGCTAGTTACTCCTCTTTTATTGATACTTTAAAGGTTCTTGATACTACTTCAAACTTACTTCAATGAAGATCCCAAGACTTTCTTATGAATTATGTCTTCCAATGTCCACAAAAGATTTTCCAAGTTGTTCTCAGGAGCTTCTTAGTCTAGTAGTCTTCCTTAATGATGACCCTTCTCTTCTTAGAGCTTCTTCCTATATTCTTCTTTGCTTTATGGCAAATGATCTTCAAGCTGCCTTTTCCCTTTCTCACCTTAGCTATGATACCATGCTAGAAAATCAAAAGGCAAAAAAATATTCTCTAACTTAGATAACAACTTGTGATAATTTTAATTTATGTTGTTTTCTTTTATCTTCTCTTCATCAAGAAACTATCAAATAAAAAAGAACATGAAGATCACAAGAATAATAGAGCACAACATGTAGGCTCTCAGCTAGGGAAAAACCCCTCTCTTAGGGGAAAACCCAATCAAATACTTTTACTCTTTATAGAACCAAATCAAATTGAGACAACCAATACCCAACCAGGACTACCACTAAACACCAAGTCAGCCCTCCAAATATACTTCTTCCTTAAAGAGTCAAAGTCTTCCTTCGAATTTCTTTCTTCAATGTCTTTCTTCAAGGAGTCAAAGTCTTTTTCAAGGTGTTTCCTTCAAAGATTCAAAGTCTTCCTCCAAGAAGTCAAAGTCTTCTTCCAAGGAGTCAGTCTTTCTTCGAAGAATCAAAGTCAGCTAGAGTCAAACAGTCTGTTTGCAACTTGACAAAACATTTGGCCCACTAGAATAGGTCTACAACTCAACCTACAATCTTTGGCCCTGCAACTCGCACAAATCCCCAAAAAATTCGCTCGTGTGAGCTTAATATAGGTCAAATTTAGGCTTCTTCTTCTTTGCTTGTATTTTTCTCTTGTTTTCTAGCCTTCGCTCTTAATTTTCTCCTTTTTGGGTGCAAATCGAACTTGATTGATTGATATCACAATAGGTCGAATCCTTCTCTAATATATAGTCATCTTGATGGTTCAAATGGGCTTCTCTAGGGACGACTTCACTGGTAGGGCCAACTTGGTGTTGGGAGTCCATAACGACACTTTAAAATTAATGTTTCTTTCTTGATACAATGTGCCCATAAGGGTCTTATGCATATGGAAAGGACTATATTGACTTAATAAACCCTAGAGCATAAAGAACATGCTTGATCTAGGTGACAAAATAAATATAGAGGATGAAATCCATGCTTTTCAAAAGTATATTATTCTCTTTTCTTTTGATTTTTTTTCAATGAATATGATTATAATACAAATTATGAAGACCGAGCATAGTTACATTTTCCAACATAAGGCATCCATCTTTAGCCTCCTTGAAGATGATCTTGGCAAGTTTTGAATCATCTTAGACTCCATAGCCAAGGGAAATAGGCACTGATCCAGGAACATTGGTGATCACCCTCTCTTTTCCTTATATTTTCTACTCCCAAAAAAAATTCCGCTCCCTCTTCCCTTGGACCTCTATCTAGGGCATCCAATGAAATTCTTTAGAGGAAGAAGTTTCAAAATCCGTTTGGGTAGAACTATTCTTTGGTGTCTCCTCTAGAGGATCTCAAATTTTGGTGGAGTTCCTGCAGTTATTTCTCCATAAATTTGTGTGCCATAGAAGTGTAACCTATTGGTTTTCCTTGGTTAAGGTGGCCTTCTTGAGGGTCATATGAGCCTTGTAATCGATAAAAAATCACAAGAAACCTTTTCTTCCCTCTTTGCTTGACCTAGTGAGCGCCTTGGAGGGACTCCCCATGATTATCTCTAAGATCCCTAGGTCTAGCGGAAGCTCTTTCTAGGTCTCTCAAGAGAAGTGAAAGCCTATTTGAAGCAGTTGATCATCTTACAAAGCTTCTTGAGAGGTCCTATCTCTCCTTTGGATCCTTGATTCTACGCATACTTGTCATTATTGCATATCTTAAGTGCTAGGCCTTGACCTCCATCCTAGGTCTTTCTTGGAGAGCCCATAAGCTTTCTTGAAGCATTGATCTTTATATTGTGTTTCCCCTTGAATGGGCCTTAGGAATCGCTTCATACCTTGTCATTGACACTATCATTACAAGTGGTTCCCTTCATACCTTGTCATTGACACTATCATTACAAGTGGTTCCCTTCATACCGGGACTCCTCCCATCGGTGAAAGTCTATTAAGAGCAGTGGACATTGACTAAGGTAACAGTGGGTCTTTGTCCCAATGTTGTCTCTTGGTCTAGGCCTATTTTGTAAACATTAATATTTGGTCATGTTGACAATCACTAGATAAGCTATTTCAATGTTTAATGGTTTACTTTCTATTATATGCTTAAAAATTTGATTTTTATTTGTAATTGCTAGATTTTAGATTGTTGATGCTCGAATAGTTAATCATTAATGTTACTATGGATGCCATTTCTATCTTGATTTATGTACAAATATGCATGTTTTCATATATTTTGTAACTAATTTGCAATTCTGGATTTTTTTGTTATTATAAATGCAGCACAAACACACACATAGTAGATGTTTCTGGGATGCTTTGCTTCCAAGAATTTTTGGAAAATTGTGCTTCCAATGCTTCACTTCTCAAAAATAGTCCTGCCTTGTGCAACCTTGTTTTTTATACTGTGTTGCAACTTTTTGAGGAACCTAGATACCATTAACCTAGTTATATAGGGATATTTTTTCACTGCATAATTTGGAACTGATTTTCGCAGCCTCGTCTAGGGTTGATCCATCAGAAGATTGATTTGTCTTTCTATTGTCTATTTTGATTAAATTGCTTTTATTCATTTTTTGAAATCAGGCTTGCTGCACATATGCATATTATAATTTATGGATTTATTAAAGATTCTAACTTATAGGTCTATTTGGGATATTCATAATTAATGTTCTTTTGAGTATTTATCTTCCAATTATCTACTGTGCAGATGTATATAGATATACAAGGGTTGGAGAAACATGCTTCTGACATATTTTAGCTCTTTTTTATATCTTCTTCATTCCAATTCCTTTAGAACTTAGTTTGGCTGCGAAGAAATACTCTTAAAAAGTTGTACGGATATTTTGCTCTTTAATTATGATCAATAAAGGAGGAAACTGACCAGTAGCAGAAGAGATGAATTTTTTTTCAACTGTATTGTTTTTCCAATCATAATATGGAGTTGCTTGGATTTTATCATTTCAGCTGTTTACTGCAGCAGACGAGGAAGAAGAAGATTTATCAAATAACTTTATTGTAAAGACATGCAAGAATTTCATACCTGTGACATGTAATGTTCTCTTCCAAAAACTAAAGCACGCCTACACTGAATTGCACTTGTTATACATGCTGAGTAAATGCACATATAAATTAGTACTTCAAAAAGGGCTTATGTTTCAAGAATCTTACCCTGTTTTTCCGTTTGCATATCTTGGAAAACGTTATGGCTGGATATGTCCTCAAGTCAGAAATGTAATAATTGGAATGCAAAGGTTTAAGACTTCAAGTTTTAAACTCTTGTTTTGTTTCCTCAGTTACATATCATGGTAAATGTTAATGGCTGGATGATATCTTGCACTCTGCAATTTTAGTACTTTAATTTCTGGATTTTTTTTTTTGGTTCTGTTCTCTAATTAATTATGTTTTTACGATAATGATCACATGCTAAATGGAATTTGTGCTTCCAAATTATAAGAGAGCCCAAGAATAAGGCGAAATATGCAGCAACAGTTTATAATATTAATACTACTAGTACTAATAATAGTCTACTTTAAGGTCACGGCCTAGCCAGATGCTAAATTGACGCCTGAGACCCCCTTGTTTGTGGAGCAAGGGACCCCCTCTGTGCAAGGATTTGACTGCTTAGTCTAGGGAGGTGTACATATCTTGCGTCCCGATTCCCCAGGTTTGAACCTGTCAGAGAATGTAGAAGAGTCTGCATAGTGGTAAAGAAACAATAACCAAAGTCAGAAAATATAATAAGTTTTTTTACATGTGATCTAATTCAGTTCAATTCATTTTCAGTCCACACAGTGTTTGTACTTAGTAATTCCTTGTATAAGTTTAATTAACTAAAATATGAGAACGTTAATAATAGATAACATGATATAAACTTAAAGTGAAGTGTTGTCAACAACACGATATTATTGCAAAAACATCAGCATATTTCACTTTTTTGAAGTTGGCAATATTATTGGCCGATAATATCAGCGATTGTTTCCTCACTGATTTTATCACAATAGTAGAAAATGACGATTTTTAGGAGCCGTAACAAAAATTTGTGCACTGTGGACTGAGTATCCTCAACAGGCCACACACTTGCAGGTATGGGCATCAAGTTTGGCCCTGTTTTTTTTGTTTTTCTAAGTTTTTCCTTGGGGTTTTCAGTCACCCATTTATTTCCTTGATTTTACTAAGGGAAGGAAGTGTATGTTTTTCCACTATCGTTTCATTGAGTGGAGAGGGTTTCTTGATTGTAAAAATGCTGATTTTTACTTTAATTTTTTTTTCTTGTGCCCTAGGTTCAGTCTTACATTGAAGAATAAACATGCCAAGAATTTTAGACCCTATGTGGGAATATGGTGAATCTGAGGGGGTGGGGTTCAATAGACAAAAATTAAGTTGCAAGTTGTGTGGGAAGCATGTGAGAGGAGGAATTTCCCGATTGAAATACCACCTTGCACAAATTATGAAAGATGACATAGAACTTTGCTCCGATGGCGATGCATCTCTAGAAATCATCTGTGTTGCCATCAAATCACTAGAAGATAAAGATTTTGCCCAAAGTAACAAGGCAGCTGTGAAATGCCAAATTGCAAGAAGAGTGGGGGAAAGTGAGAGTGGTTCTTGAGCATCAGCTTTCACAATTGCCAGCCCCACATCTACCTCATCATTTTTTGTTTGTAGAACCACACTTGGTGCACAACCTTCTATTAGGTCAATGCTTAAAAGAAAGGAGAAGGAAGAAGTTGATAAGTTGTGTTAAAATCTCCTAATACCAGCCTAAATTTATTTTCTCGCAACAATTATTTATTCCCAATAATTTATTTTATTCACGGATAGCTTCTGCAAGAATGCTTAATCATCATAAGCTCCCCCTAACTGTATGCATGGTCTTCCTTTCGGCAGAGTCTCCCCATCAAATGCTTGGAATATCAAGGATAACTTCATTAGGTCAACAACATGTGTTGTTGGCTGGAGTGTTCAAGAGACTTCTGGATTCAATTCGCTTCCTTCTCCATACTTGTGTAACTTTCTTCTCTGGCACAATTCTAGCTTGTGTAGGGGTCCAAGTCAAGTTACAATCATGTGCCATATGTCCAATGTTATGACACTTGAACCACTCTATGTTGTTCATGAATAAGAATTCATGACTTCTTGTAAAATTGCTTCTCGAATAATGACGAGGACCATTAAATATGTCTTTTTGATATGCCCTACAATCTTTTGCCAAGTGCCCAAAGTTTGTACAAGAATAGCAATAACCAAGAAATATACTTTGGCACCTGGGAGGAGAAGGTTTCCTTGATGTACTTCTAAATTCTTTTTGCCTTGGGATCCTTTGATGATAACCATTGCTTCTTGCATCCTTGACACCATTTGCATTTCTTCTTGGAATAAGATTTCTTTCATTGTTGTCTTGACTCTTCTCCTTGCCTTTGTTGGAACTAGGAGCATCAATATTTATTCCAAGTTTCTCCACATCCTTGTTGTTTGAAGCATTACCATTCTTGCTTGAGTATTCACCTACATAGCCAAGCCCTGATTTATCAAGGAGAGACCTTTGATGACTTAGGATGTCATCTAGGGTTTGAGACCTTTTCAAGTTCTTATTCAACAAGTCAACTTCCTTTTTAAGAAAGACAATTTCTTCCTTCATTTTCTTGCATCCTTCATCCTTATTTGATAGAATGATGTCAATTTATTCCTTCATCTTGGTTGCTTCACATGATTGGGCCTTAAGAGAAGTGATTTATGATCTTAACTTGGTGATGTCATCATTCTTCTCTTCTTTTTGGCATGTCAAGGTGTTTCTCTCCTTTTCTATTTTATCAAATTGCCCTTCTATGAATGCCAATGCTTCCTTTGCCTTCTCAGCTCCCTGTGCTTGTTTTCTTTCTTCTTCTAGTTGTGATCTAAGGGAGGAGACCTCTTCCTTGTATTGACCAATCTCTGCTTCAAGTTCGTTCAAGCTCTTGTGTCTTTGTTCAAGGTGGCTTGACAAGGTATCTTCCCGTTTCTTTGCCTTATCCAATTGATTTGTCATGGATATGACTTCTTCATGATGCTTTCTCTTGTTTTGACGAAATTCTTTCTTAATCTTGGCGAGCTACTCATCTCTTTCTTGTACTTGAAGCTTGACAAGGTCATCTTCCTTCCTTGTCTTGTTCTGGTCACCAACTTGCGCTTTCTTCTTAAGTTCCTCATTTTCGTTTTTGAAATTGTTAATCTCTTCTATGGCAACCATAAGTTTAGTAAGGAGATCTTCTTCATTCTCTTCATCTTTTAGGTCTTCTTTAGCCTTGATGTTATCACTCTTATCTTCAGTTTCCTTGATAGGCTCTGGATTTCCTTCTTGTTTTCCATCATTTTCTTGACTGGAGATCATTGTCAATGTTGGAATTTCTAAGTCTAACTTAGAAACCCTTTGATTTATTCCTACCTACTTGTTTTATTAATTAACAAGTTATTTACCATGTAAATACTGTAAATAAATACAAGTACATGCTCAACACTTTACAGATAATCAATTGAAGGAAACAAAACAAGCACACAAGTGACACCGTTGTTTTTGGACCAATGTCCCTGGAAAAACCTAATGCGGGAAAACCTGTGCAGCTATCTGAGGGTTTTATTATTATGCAGTTTCTGAATACAATCTGGGTGCCAAAACCAGCTCACCCAACAGAGAATAATCTTGACAGTAGTACCTCTCAGTTGGAGACAGGTATTCCGAATGAAACCCTGGATAATCACTCTGACAGCTTCACAGCTCAAATCTGCCCAAAGAAGCCCCAATGTCAGCCTCTAGGGACAACATCAGCTCTTTCTAGCCCAGCGTTTGCCCAACGTCACTCTGGTTTGGCCTGCGTCAGCCTCTAGAGGCACTGCATCAGCCCTCTAGCCCTATGTGTCACCCACACTGGCCCGCTAAGGCACTAAGCAGCTCCTGGCTGCCTCCGTGAACCCCTGGCTAGTTTTGCGTCCCTCACTCTCAGCTATTGCGCTGATCCTCCTGGTGCTATCTCTGCCTCTTTGCTTCTGTATTCACTGCTCCTCAGCTGCAAATCTGATCACTCTCTCAACTTCCTTAGCAAACCCAGCCCCAGAAAGTCGAAATCTTGATCAACTCGGTGTGTTCTCCAAGTGACCCTCAAGCCTCCTCTTATACTTTTCTCGTTGACAATTCAATGGTCGAGATTAAGTCCCTGATCAACGGGTAATATTAGATTTGGCTTGATCCATGACTCTTGGACCATTCTAACTCAGTTTTATATTAATTCACATTAATATTTTATTTTCCCTAAGTTTAGACTTAGGGACTCCATTAAAAATATTAATTATTTTAATACCTCCCAAACTGGTTAGATTATGCCCAAACCATTTCTACGTCTTGGAGATCTCATGTGCTTTAGCCTCTCCACCAATTTTCGTGGCTAGAGCACATCCGATGCTACCCCAAATCAACACTCCCTCTTAGCGAGGACTGTGCTCTAGTAATACTCCTCACTGAGCATCACCCTAATCATCCAACATCGATCCCTGTGCTGATGTTAGGCCTGTTGCCCAACAACCTTTGCACTGCTGCATTATGTACTGCTATCCATGGCCTAGCCACTACCACTGCTGCATCCATACGAAAACTCCCTCTGCATCCGTGCTGCTGCCCGTGGCCCTGCCACTGCCATCGCTACATCTGCATTGCATCCCTCTCATCATGCTACCCATAACACTGCCACTGCTAACTGCTGCACTACAACTCAGTTACTGAGAAGCAAGTAATTGATCTCCCAACTCTGACATCTCTGTAAGGCTAGAAACACTCCCGATGCTGAAGCTCCCTCTGTCGCTGACAAGTGCACCCTCACTGACCTCTGCGCTGCTGCAACAACTCTATGCATCTCGCACTGCTGCCTGACGCTGTCCTGTGTCTCCTGCACTGTAGCTCCCTCTGTCACTCCATCCACATTCGCCTCTATCGACATCTGCCAGTCCTACTACTCTTCGGGGCTCTCGTAGCAAGGTATAATCCAAGAGGTTGGGTACCTCGAGGATCCTGCCCGTCATTCCCTGTAGTCTGTTTGACTACAGCTCGATGTCCCCCCACTTCCTCTCAAGTGGCGCATGAGCACTCATGGCACAGTCATCACTTGTCTCCACTTGTTTCTCTGACCTTGCTGGCACAACCTTGGTCTCAAAAGCGTCTCCCTTGCTCTTCTTCCTCGGACATTGGCTCGCATAATGACCCAGTTCCCCACAGTGGAAGCATTTGACCTTGGAGAGGTCCTTCTTCCATTTCTCCTGCTTTCCCTCAGATGCTAGGGCAGCATCCTCCTCTTCCTCCTTCTTGATTCTGACCCCCTTGCTGCTGCTTCCTGCCTTGGTTAGCCTTCTGATCTCTTCTTGACGAAGAGCCGCCCACAGTTCTTCCCAATCTGGAAGGGTCGACCTGCCCAGTATGCTTTGGACAAATACCTCCCAATCCACTGAGACTGAGTTCAATACGGTCCTTACCAACATCTCCTCATCTGGCGTGGCCCCTATGGAAGTCAGCCTATGTTGCAGGAAACGTGGTATAGAGGTCTGTTTCCATACGGAAACGGGTACGAAACGTGAAAACGCGTTTGGTACGGCCATGAAACACATTTCCGGCTATACTGCCACGTTTCCCGAAACGGAAACGTGGCCAGTACGGCCGGAAACGCGTTTCAAGGCCGTACAACCCACATTTCCATCCTCATGAACTTGTGTTTTTTTTAAATTTCTTTTTTAATTTACTTTTAGGGTATGTTAGTGACTTCTTGTTGCTTCTAGATGCGTGTCTAAAGTTATAAAAGTGAATTTTTGCTCTAGTGTTGATATCAGTTCATGGTAATGTTAAATTCTTAAAGTAAAAGTGATATTCTCCTTTATTTTTCATTTTCATCCTTTTACTTGAATTTTTAACATTACCATGAAATGACTCGGGATGTTTGAGAGTGGTTCCGGCCTCTTTGGACTTCATATGGAGAAAATAGAATTTCATATCCTATTCAAAATTCAGTAGTCTTAATAGTTTTCAGGAATTCAGGATCAATGGGATTGTGGCATTTCATTAGATTATATCAAGTATGAAGGTATGCGATTAGCATTTAATCAAGAGCACCAAGCCCTATATGTACCCTAGTTTTGGTGGTTTTAATGGTTGAACTCCTTTGTCATGTGGCACACCCTTAGCAAAGAATTACCTTTCAATCAAGTCAGAATCATTGATCAAGCATGTTAAGCTTTTTCTACCATATTTTAAGTCTTGAATTAGGTAGTTTGATCAAAATTGGGCAATGTTGACTAATATCCCTAGACAATTGAGGTAGAGGCAAAGGCTAGACAATCTAGATTCTAGATGGTTGATGCATCTAAATGTTGATGCGTCGAATAATAATCATTAATGTACAATGGGATGTTATATCTATTTTATTTATGCAAAAATATGCATGTTTTCATGTCTTCTACAACTAATTTTGTATTTTGGATGTTTGTTGTTGAGTATAATTGCAATATATATATTATATATATATTAAGCAGACACTTCTGCAGACGCTTCGCTTCCTAGATTTTTGGAAAATGACGCTTTTGCGTCCCCGCTTCCAAAAAACGTCCCCCCTTCGTCTCCGCTTCGTGCAACATTGGATGGGACTAAGCAACTTACACTAACTAAAGACTTGTGACATGATTTTTGTACCTTTACAAGTGACCAAAGACCTTTCATGATTGCCCTTTGTAAGGAAAAACATAACTTTAGACATTGGCCTCTTAATCAAAATAACCAACCTTACATGATACCCAATCTAGACCTAGACCTTCTAACAATAATAATCAATGATTCATGACCAATATTTACAATTTTGACCTTAGATACATTGCAATACTAACAAGACTAGATTCCTAGACATAGGACCCTAACAAGAACCAATCGAAAATGTCTCACCATAGTAGTTATCAAGTTTCAATTCCTTTGAGGGCTGGTCCAAACCCCAAGGTTTTTGCAAGGTCAAGTGGGGAGGTAGTGGTTGAACATTTGATGTTTGCATTGCACTCCTCACATACAAAGAAGTGGAACAAATCCTACCCTTTTGTCATCCTTAAGACTAGATAATCACCGTTACAACAACGCTTTTGCCCAGGGGTTGGATCTAATGGTGAAGAATGAGGAGTTTCTCGCCATTGACTGTGGTTTAGGTTCAATTTTCATGAGGGCTAGTTCTGCCCCTTAAGGGGGCATTTGGAGTTAATGGTTGAACTTGTGAAGCTTGCATTGCAGTCCTTGCTCGCATAGAAGTGGGTTAAAGCCCCTCTTATGGTCATCCTCAATATTGAACAATATTCATTATGGTAACGTTTTTTTCAATTAAAACAGTTGATTTGTATCGAGTCAAAAAGCTATGACCATTCGTGTACCCACAAAGGGTATATAGTCTAGGCCTTCCACTTTCAAGTTCAAAATTCCACCCCATGTGGTATGGGAAGGGTTTTAGGATTGACATTTCCTCCTTTTGACATAAATGCTTTCTTTTCCAACATTACATAAGTAAATGCTCACAACATTGTTACATAACAAGTGACAAAAACAATTCTTGTCAATTATGCAAATTGGTCCAACTACCTATCATCTCTTAATTAGAGGGGGGTCAATATGGAGCCCTTGTATTACATAGCCCTGGTATATATAAAATGAATTATGGATTCCTAAGGCTATATCATTATTTACTTCTCTTTCCCTTTTTTTGATTGGATTTCTATCCTCTAGTAAGTGGAGGCAAGGCTTGGGAAAGTGGTATCTGCATTGACGGGGAGGGAGTACTTCCAACATTTATAATTAACCTTTTCTTGGTGCCCTTCTTTTCTTCCTTTGATCTCATGCGAGAAGTTTTGGTTCTACTAGGATAATTTGTTTCTCAACCTCCATAAATGGGGATTGATCTTCTACTGTGTAAGTGTTGTAGTGTTAGGCATTCTCTTTGTTGGCTTCTTTGTAGATATTTGAATTATGGTACTTCTTTAGTGGAAACTTTTGTTGCTATGAGATTCTTGGTGGGACTTCTTGTTGGAAATATTGAGAGGGGGGCGGGGTGAATCAGAAGCATTAACCAATAACATCACAACAATGGAACACAATATATATATATATATATATATATATATAGCTTTCTTCAAGAGGTTGTTGCCTCCTTGCAGTGGAAGCTGGTAAACTTGGGGTTGTTGCCCTTCCAGTTGTAGCTGGTGAACCTATTTGAGGGAAGCTACAACTTCCAGTTCACCATCTACAACTGGAAGGGCTACAACCCTAGGTTTACCAACTTCCACTAGAAGTAGGTGACAACCTCTTGAAGGAAGCTACAATTTCGTTGCTTAGCACCATGCTGCCACCCTTAACAATAAAAGAAACAACAAAACACTTGGGCTCCCGTACTAAGGATAGTGACCCAATCACAACAATATACAATCAATGTTATCTTTGTATAAACATATTCAACTTCAGGTATGCTCCAATAAGCATATCACTGTAACTCTGACCTCCAATGCAACAAAAATAGATTCTAATTCATACCTCCAATCAACTGCTTTAGATGTGCCTTATAAAAGGCCTAAGTGTATTTGACTAAGAACCTTGGATTGTGCTTTTAGTGCCTTAGATCTCCCTCAGAAACTTTGCCTCAGAAAAGACTTCTCTGCCTCAAAAGGTGACTTGGATTTGCTTCAAGACTTCTACAATACTAACATTAAGGGCTTCTCCAAAGATGGCTGCCACAAGTTCAAGAGTATGTCTGTTACAGGCTTAAGATACTGCCTTCTCCTATGCTAGACTCATTCCTCTTCTGTGTGTAACCTCAACCTTTTTATGGCCTTAACATTACACCAAACTTAACCTTAAGGATGAACGAAATATTGCCACCGAAGGGGGCCGAAAAATGCCTCATGTTTGCACTAAACAAGATCGAAATTAGCCTCAGGCGCAGGACTGAAATAGGGCTTAGGCAGGCTGAAATTGGGTCTCAGGTGTAGGGCCAAAATAGGCCTTAGGTAGGCTGAAATTGGGCCTCAGGTGCAGGTAGGCTGAAATTGGGCCTCAGGTGCAGGTAGGCTGAAATTGGGCCTCAGGTGCAGGGCCGAAATAGGCCTTAGGCAAGCCTCATAAAGTGGTCTGAAGTGAATTCTGCCCAACAAAGAGAAAAACCATACAAAATGCTAGAATACCCTTGAAACTCGACCTACTTCCCTGAACTACGAGACAATCGTAGCACAAATGATAAAACTTTGAACTACGAAATTCTCCACAAAAAGATAAGAGTGATTAAGTCAAAAACCTCAGCAACTCGAGCCTTCTTCTCCAGATATTCAAGGAGCTCAGAGCCTCAAACAACTCCAACGAGTTCCTTGATCAGATCATTCCACAAATTTGATGCCCTTTAATGCATCTCGACTTGGTTATAAATATTGTTTGAAGGGTGGGCTAATTTGGGGCTAACTTGCCCATAATAATACAAATTTTGCCATAATTTCAAATCCTTTCTCAGGCCGATTGTTAACTTTCTAATACCCAACTACTAATTTAATAAAAGAATTGTGATGAAGACATTGAAAATTGAACTTGTTAGGTCCCTATAATACCAGTATAACCCTATTGACCACTAAAGATGCACTTGAATTTTTTTTGAAGACACTATGCCAAAGGGTATTTCAGAGCATTCTTGCACTTTCATATCATTCAGAGTTTCGAATTTCATCAGGGCCTTCCAACCCCTTTCTCCTCCTTTCTTCTTCAGTCCTGAAATTTCGCAACCTTGCGGTGATATTGTATAAATGTCACTAGCATGATGAAAAAAGCTATGTAACAGACCTAAGATGCTTGAGACTTGGTGAGCAAGTGAGTACACCTCGGTCAACAAGCAAGTACACCTTGGAGTGTTTTTTTACTTGGTTAATTATTTCCCAATTTTTAGCGATGAATAATTTTCTAGGTTTTTTCACTGATTGCATACCCCAAAGCCAGGGTGACAGCTTGAAGATCATGCCTTAAGTCCATCTTGGTGTCTAGGGTCAATGTATATTGCCATGCTAGGTCATCCCTAAAATTTCACGGAATTTGACTAGGTCTAAGTGGGATTTTTTAATAATTAAAAAATTCATGCAAAATGAGATTTTTTAATTAATTGCTATGTAATTATGTAAATAAGTGTTCCTAGGAAATGCCTAAGGTGTGTGACTACTCAAAATTCATCCTCATAAGCCTCACATTATCCTGAGACACACTTTGACGGGTGAAAAATCAGTTATTGACGTTCATAACTTCTTCCTAAGTTAGGTGGGAAAATGAGAAATAAATAGCCCAAAAATAAAAAATGGAGAATTTTTTTTCTCCCACATGCCAGAATGATGTGGAAATGACTTGGAAAACCACTCAAGTAAAAAAAGGCAAGTCAAATGACAAATTGGAGAGTGAGTTGGCATCACACATGGCATTTGGATTAAAGCACATGAGGTAGATCAAATTTGTGGACCACATGGGGTTCAATTTTTCCATTCGTGAAGTCGAATTTCACTAAGGAGGATCAAAACATGGTTGAAAGATTTGGGAAAATATTTTATGGAGAAAAGTATGGAGTAATGTCTCAAATATACTTTACACTACCTTACATTTGTATGCAACACTTAATCTTCAACCTCTGTGCACAACTACAGGCAGCCTAGACACAGTTTGCGCAGCAGTTTGTTGGCAATGGTGTTGGAAACACTGAGAGGGGGGTGAATCAATATTTCTTAGCAATGAGCACTTTTTAATCTTTTTCAGAGCCTTAGTTAATCTTCAGTTATTATTATTGTTCTTCTTAAGATGATCATAAACAATAATCAACAGTAGACAACACCATACAACAATGTAGAAAGATAAAACAAAGGACACAAATTTTTAGTTGGAAAGCCCCCTCTGAGTCAAAAATCACCGAACACTTCTTTAGTAATTGTCTTCTCCCTATTAAAAGAAAATTGATTACATCAAGATTTCAGCTACAATTGAGGGAGGCGTCAACCCCCTAATTCACAGGCTACAACATGTAGGACGCTACTAAACCCTAATATCCTGTTACAACCAGAAGGACGCCCCAATGCCCTGTAGATCAAGCCACAACCTGATGAGTGCCCCGACACTCTGTTTACCAGCTGTTGTCGGAAAGGATGCTTCGCTGCCTTGTTAGTTTATTAGCCACAATTGAATGGACATCACAATGCCCTATGCAAGCCACAACTTGCCCTAACGCCACCCTGCCACCTTGAAGTGTTCTCAGGCCACAGCGTGAAGGTGACTCCAATCACCTAGAAGAGTCGATAGATCACGTTTCACAATTTTCACATTGAATCCCCTGTACTCTTGAATCAATGTAAAATAAGAAAGATGTAGAATAAATGTTGAACCCTGGTAGTTCCTGATCATTTTTACCACAAGCTAATCACTGCACAATGCTACGCATCAAGCTATCATTGTTCAATTGCACATCACTGTCACTGCACACTGTATATCACTGTCACTACAAATCACTGCACAACTGCTGGCTATCACTACACGTCACTGCACACTGTATATCACTGTCACTACAAATCATTGCACAACTGCTGGCTATCACTGCACGTCATTGCACTGAGCTGCTCACAAATGAATAAGCATCAAGACTCAATATATCATGCTGTCACATTGTATCGAGTTGCATACGATGCTACAACCATTTGATACTGCCATCAAATGATGGCACAAACCAAGGTGTCTCAGGTCATCCCTATGACCTGCCTCTAATGCTCTCAAATTCTGCGCCCGGAGAGCTACCAACATACATGTAAACGTTGTTGTTTAGCTGATCAAACGCTGGTGTCCATCTTTACGTCAGTTTGTACAACTGGATGATATTGCCTTACAAGATTACAATTATGTCATCATACACAAATCCCTAGGTTATACAAGAGAAACCCTAGGTCAATATGGTCATGAGCCCATAAGTCAAGTCAATTTGGTCAAGTGAAAGGTATTGACTCAATCATTGTCATCCATTGCTTAGGTGTCAAATCAAAAGTTAATGTCATCAATAGGACTACAACATTGTCATACCAAGGTTAACTCAATGTCAAATCTAGATAACATTACGATGTCATAATAAAGTTAAGTTCAAGGTATTAATATACTTAATCTAGTATGTCAAGTCCGTTTTGAAAGTCAAGGTGCCAACATACTTATATTACCTTATAGTCAAGTCAGGTCAACATGATAATGTCAACTCAAGTATTTGTCATATCAAAGTCAACTCTTGTCGATAATAACAAAGTATACTTGTAGAGACATTAACTGTACAACTACTTGAAAGCTATGATCAAGTTGACAAGTCACGCGTGTGTTATGTTTAAAGTCAAATAACATCATTCACATCAAATCCATTCTTAAATCATCGTTAGAGAGTTGTGAGATGTCAATACTATTCAAAGTCGAGGCAAGCTGTTATGTTTACACATCTGCTATGACAGATTTAAGTTGACATCAAATCAAGTCAACACAAAAATCAACATATTGTAGGTGTCCAAATATTAAGTCAACTCACAGTCAACAGTCATGAGTCAATTCGATGTTGAATGGTTTGTCAAATAGATGTAAAGTCATTTCACTGTTACAAGACAAGATCAAAGCATCAGATCAGGGTCAATACCCTTGCTGTCCCATTCAATGTTACAATCAACAAGTTGTCATGGTCATGTTAAGGCATCAAGCAATAGAAGTCAAAAGGAGTATCATCATACTTCTAATTTTCTTAAGGTGAATGTCAGCTCCAAATAGAGTCACAATCAACATCACTTGTTCATTACATGCTAGTATCATAGTCAAAGCAAGCCACAGTCAAGGTGTCATCAAGTAAAAAACATGTCATTTTAAGGTCAAACTTCAGTTTGTCAGTTTTTTGTCCATAATTTATCAATTTGGTTTATCCTAGCTGTTACAGAAGGCCATAATAAAGTATCAGAGTCAACTCAAGGTCGGTACTACTACTATGTCACAAATAGTTAAGGTTATACTAAATAGAACGCTTATTAACTTAATAACTGAAAGTTAATTTCACTTGCGGTCCATGAGATCACAGTCAACAAGCTGTCATAGCTAAGCCATTGTCATAATAAGCTAGCCATGTCACAATATTTAAATCACTGTTGTTAATAGGTCAGCTTTAAAGTCAATGATATTTTTCTATCTGAGTTGAGCTCCAGAAAATAATGGTATAGGCCTCAGAAAGACTCAGTTAAGGCTTGTGATAACAACAAAGGTTGCCACAAAAAAATAAAAATAAAAATCCGGAATACCTCAAAAATTCATAGGGAATGTTGTCTTGAATCAGAAAACCTCAGCGTCTCGCCTGCCTCTTCCTACACGAACCATCAAACAAAAGACAAACCCTCACTTGTGCCCTAACACAGCTACTATGGAAACCCTAGCCAGAGACTTAACACATGTTCAATGCAAGAAAAGGCCTGCAGCCTAGCCCTACACTCAACGAATGCAAAAATCATCAAATAGTCAATAAAAAGGAAATGTACCTTGAAGGGCCGAGTGGAGGATGGATACTTGGAGTGCAATCAACAAAATTTAACCAAGACTTTCACTGCTCTAGATCCTTCACTGTCCTATTACGGTAGCTGAAAATTTCTTCCTTTTACATGCACAAAAATTTCAGAGATAAGAATGTTGAGATGTTATGTGATCTATGATGATTAAGGTCTATCCTTTTTATAGTGTTTTAGTGGGGCTTCTAATGTAGTCGTTGGAGGATACTTAGGCACAAAACATTTACAGGGTTTTAAGGTAGACATTAGAGGGCTTTAGTTATTAAAAAATGATTTTGTAAGCCTTGTAATTTAATAAAGAGAGCCACTGCCATTAAAAAAAATTAGATTAGACTTGTAAATCAAGAAAGGGACACTCCTTGTGAGTGAAGGTAGTTTGACGCCATTTCTTAATATAATTGTTACTTTCAAACTTTAAAGTAGATGTTTAATAAATCTAATTTAATTTAGTAATTGTTAATAACTTGTTTATTAAATCCTAAGTAATTGTACACTAACCCTCTTTGGTGTGTTTTGTAGGTGACACAAGAGTGTATTAAGTCAATGATTAATTTATTGTCTTTGGTTTTTGAAGTTATGTAACTTATACAGGGTGAGATTACAGTGATAAACAATGTCATATGTTGACAACTGTAGACAATGTCATATGTTGACAACTGTAGGAGGAGGTGTCATGTCACTATCCCTTGGGGTTTTAGCCCAACAACTAGGGTCACTAACTTCAATTGTGAATATCTCTCAAACTAGGAGGCCTCTCAGGGCGTACCACATATCAACAAAAACATCTTTTTGAGAAGAATCTAATGACATAGATTTTCGACCCAAACTCAATGATTTGACCTACCAAAAACCCTCGACAAAGTCGGGGTACATCCTTAGTCCAGGGAACCCAAACCCTAGGACCTTGGGTTTTCAACCTTCCAATAGTATAGCTGCCACCTTGATGTAATCTGGCAATTACTAGGAAGCGTTCAATAACCATTTGACATCAATGACTGGTGTTTCTAGTGAAAGTCAAACCCAGTCAACTCCATGGGTTGACATCAATGACAACACCATCCAACAAGTGGTTTGGGAGATGTCAACGCATGGGAAGATTCGTTGGGAGTATGTCTCCCCTCTCACCTCTCAATTTTCACACATGGAAGCCACATCAAAATGCACATGGAAAAGTCTATACGCTGGTTAGAACAAAGATACATAGAACAGTTGGAGGACAACTTGTTAACTCGTTTTTTAGAGGTGTCATTCCATGGTTTTGTTGGTTGAGAAATCAGTAGGAATGTGCTCCCTGTTCAGCTCCTACGCTACACACATAGAAGCCATCAAAGAAAATTTGAATTTGGCACATGGGTATGCTGTCCACCTTCAAGGAAAATGCTACCACATCTCATAAATCAATTTCTACACTTGATATTGGAGCTCGACTCATCAAATTCAAATTTTGCATTAGATTTTCTCCAATTCTCCACTTGGCATTGGGGTTTACATTGATATTTTCTCCTATTCTCTTATTTAAATGAGCCATGGGCTTTATTGTAATCATCTTGAAACGAGCTATTGTGCTTGGGGAGACTACTGAAATTTGTATTCACTTCTTTCATGCTAATAAAGAAACACTTTGGGGGTTCATTGTGGTGTTGGTGTTCTCCTTCCATGATTGTAAGGTGATATTGCTTCAACTCCCTATGCTTTATTTTCTACATGGATTCTAGATTGTGTTAGCTTTCACATTGCCATTATTTGGATTAATGTATGTAAGTTACCTTGCATAATTTTTGGATTAAGTGAATACTCTAGGAAGAGGAGCACTAGAAGATTCTCGGTTGAATCTCTAGCCTTCTCCTCCATTGTGCAATTTAATCCCTTGTGAGTGCTAACATCCTTTCAAGTGTGTATAAATCTAACGTTGTGTTAAAGGAGCTTGAGCGTGGGGTAACTCTTTGGCTAGACGAACCCACTCTCAAAGACAAAAGTGGAAGGACCCATACCAAGCTACTCTCAAGGATCTAATCAAGCGAATTTGAAGAAGGGTTTTTTTTCTTTTACCGTAGTTTCTTAAGATCATAAATTCAACTTCAACTATTGATGTACCTTATGCGCTATATTTGCTTAATCTAGCTTTGAGAGCTTGTGAGGGATTCATTCCCTCTTACTTGTGCAAAGGGAGATATTCAATTTCCTTTTGTTGTATGCAAGTGTATTTTACTTGTATATTGGTTTCTTGTAATTTGTTTTTCTTTATTGATTTAATCTCTTATGCTTCCATGCCTTGTGCATATTTCTAGGAGGATTGAAGACTTCGTTTGGAAGCATCCCTTGAAGGCTTTGTATGTGGAAGACTCGAGGAGCAAAGATACATCATTGAAGCTTTTTCATTTTTCAAACTTCCTTCTCCTATCCTTGCCTCTTCTCATTTGCGCAAGGATTTCTCCTTGAGATTGGAAATTGGAATCATCAAGTAGACTTCTCTTGGAAAAATGAGTTGCCTTTTTGAGGCATTCTTGTTGCATTTTGCTATAGGCATTGCATTTTTTCTATTTTCATTAAGTTTAATTGAGGAGGAGTATTTTCTCTGAGTTCTTTGTAAACTCCCCTAAAAGTCTAATTCCCTCATTCCCATTGGAGGGCTTCATTCTCAATAATAAAATTAATTTTTCTTTGAGGGAGCTTGAGGATTATTCTCTTGGCATCCCGTCCCTCTCTCTTTGGGGAGAGGATCCTTTGCATGCTTGTTGTTTGAGTTTTGTTTCTTTCCTTCAAGTGGATTAAATTTGCTAAATTTTCCTGCAATCTCTTTTTTCATTTTTTATGCTCATAGATCTAGCAATTAACACTTTCATCTTGAGCTAATCTAGTGATTCCATCTCTCACTTTCCATTGTTCATTTGAGCATTTTATATCCGATTTTTTGCAGCTGATATAACTTATTTAGTTGCCAATTCATATGCCCTCTCATGTGACATATCTCATATTTTCATGCAAGTTCATTTTCACATATTAATATTGCTCCATATTCATGTGAATTTGGTGATTTTGTCATCTAATTTTCAGCTATTTCTTAACATCATTTAAGTTCCATTTACATTGTTTATGCAGTTAGTTTATTTCCTAAATTGTGAATGAACATATTTACTTAAACCATTTTGAAGCATTTCACATTTTGAACACTACTTCTACTTGCAAGACACTCATTTACATCACTATTTGCACTTCTAAAATTAACCTCCAATCATAAGTTTGGTTGATAGAAATTTAGGACAATATTCCCTAGCTTTCATTTAATTTCTTCAATTTGAGTTTGGAACAAAAGTTAAAAGTTAAAACACATGACCTAGCAGTTTTCTTGTGGTCAAGTCCCTTGTAGGAATGAAGGCACGTGGGTTGTCTTGAAGTCTAGGTGGGTATCGTTAATGAAGGACAAGTGCCTCCTCATCCTTGCCTTCTTGCAATTTACCTCACTCCTTACCAAGTTGATTGAAATGAGGGGAAGAATCACCCTATAATACTCATTAACTAAAATCAACCAAGAACACTTTAGCACACGAGCATAATACAAATTTTGAATGTTTCTTCTTGCATTCATTTGAAATTGGCATCTCATTTAGGATCGATGAAGGACAAGAGCCTCCTCATCCTTGCCTTCTTGCAATTCACCTCACTCCTTACCAAGTTGATTGAATTGAGGGGAAGAATCACCCTATAATACATATGAACTAAAATCAACCAAGAACACTTTAGCACACAAGCACCATACAAATTTTGAATGTTTCTTCTTGCATTCATTTGAAATTGGCATCTCATTTAGGATCTCATTATTATAGCTCTTTCTCAAACACATGCAACAGATTTAGAGAACATTTCATTTACTTGTGAGCATTTTAAACTCACCCTTGTACTTTATTTGTTCTCATTTGGGTCAAGTTTAAGGCTTTATCTCGTTGTTGTGTTTGAGCATGTCTTCTCTTTTCAAGTACAAGTAAATTTTTTGCAAGTTCTCATGTTTAAGTGTTCTTTCAAAATTGCATTATCATATTGTAGTTGTGATTTGGTTGATTTAACACTTGTTCTTTGCAACTTCAGTCCATTTGATTTTGTGTATCTTGAAGATATTTGAATTTCCTTTATAGCAAGTACCTTTATCTTGAACATATATTTCATTCCTTGCAAGAGTTTATTTGGCACTGGTCTACTTAATTACATTGATATACTTACATTCTGATGCTAATGCTCATGTTTACTTGTACTTGCTAAATTCTTCATTTATTGCTTCAATCTACATCTTGATTTGTTGAATGGTTGATGCTCTAATTAACATACTAATTATTCCTAGAACTTTTTAGCTTCACAAGATTTCTTTAGAAACCTCCCATAGGGTCCACCCCCCTTGGCTTTAGCTAGGAGAGAGCCTAGACAGAGAGAGTTGGGATTAGGAGACAACCCCTTCTCTGAGCTTTGCCACCAAGGCTACAACTAGTAGGGTTGAGGATTTTTCTCACATTAACTTAGGTGTGTAAACGAGGCGACAACATAGCCCCATATTGTTATTGTCGTGGCCCATAGAAATCCACTATTGTTATTGTTGAGCCCTTACATTATTATTGTTATGTAGACCCTAATTATATTTTGACCCTTTAGAGTCCTATATGTACCTTGTGTTGAGAATTCAATAGGGCAATGAATGTGTTAATTCTCTTTAACTTGATAATTGTTTGTGTTACCTTTTACCTTATTAACTTTGATTCTTATTATTATAATGTGAGATACATCAAACAACTATCAAAACAATAAGAATCGTGACATAGTATATAGGCTGCAAGCCAAGGCCAAAACCCCTCCTCTTGAGGGGAAAACCCTTAAATCTCTTCTCTTCTTATAGATCCTTCAATTGACGAGTACCAAGACTTTGTGACTCAGACAAATACCCTCCAATATCAAGATCAACTTAGCTTCCTGTTGCAATAACTTCGAACTCCTACTGCAGATTCGAAATTCTGTCTGCCCGACAATTGCCGCAACTGTTGCTGCCCCTCTTGAAGACTTTGATCTTCCTCATAGAGCCTCTTCTTCCCTTCGCTTGCCTTTCCTTGAGACTTAGGGCTAAAGAGACACCTTAAGTGACTTTTACTTCTTTTCTCCCTTCCTTCCAAGATCGAACCAAAGACAACCCTTGCATAGAAACCCTAGCTTCGACTTGCACGTGAGAGGGAAAACTTGCCCAAGCACTTCGACTTCCTTCGACCTCTTTTTCATCCTTCTTCTTCGACCTCTTCTTGTCCTCTTCTTTGCATAGAATGAGAGATGAGTGAGTGATTCTTTGGAGGACGAGTTCCTCTCTTTATATAGGCCTCTTTAAGGGCAGACGTGGCTTCACTTAGGCCGACTTGATCTTGGAGGGCATTTCGACACTTTAAAGACAAAATAAATTTTCTTCACAAGATACAATGTGCCCATTGGGGTCTTCAATATATGACAATGACTCTCAGGCGTAGGACAATCCCCAGAAGCACTCAATGGGTGCTTGACCTATAAAATAAAGTAAATTGGGCATGGAACCCATGCTCCAATAATAATTATTTCTTTTCATTTTATAATTTACAAGAATACGTTTCATACTTATGAAGACCAAACCTAGTTACACATTTTTCAACACTCCCTCTTAACTAGGGAGGTATTTATAAGAGGTACATGGTCATTCTCAATCTGAAGAGATCTCATAAAAAGAGTTGGATTGGTAACTCATCTGACTAGCATCATATTTAACCAACATTATCACATAGCAAGGCCTTGACTAACCACTCTATCTCTCCACAAGATCAGAGCACAATGCTGGTGATACCAGTGATTTATAGACACTATCATCATTGTCTCTCAAGGTACATACTCCATACGGGTGTTCACCGAGTATGACCTTCCTTTGGAATATTCTTATCTTGGATAGCCAGTCCTCAAAGAATATCGGTCCACGACTACTCTTGTCTTGAATGCCCTACCACATTCTCAAAGAGTATCGAATGCCAGATGGCAATCCTCCATTCTTTCTTCCCAAGTGAAGACAAGAATGTAGTGTCTTTCTCTCCCTCTCAATTACATCAACCAAACCAAGCTTGTTTCTCAAGTACACAAGCTTCTTGTTCGAAAGTGACTTTGTCAATATGTCAGCTACTTGCTCATCAGTGGAGATATACTGTAACTGCAACACACCATTTTGCACTACCTTCTCATCAGTGGAGATATACTGTAACTACAACACACCATTTTGCACTACCTTCTCTTCAGTGGAGATACACTATAACTGCAACACACCATTTTGCATTATCTCTCGAATATAGTGATACTTGTTGTTTATATGCTTTGTCTTTCCATGAAACATTGGATCTTCATGCGTATACAACTGGTATTATCGCAAAGTATCATTGTAGGGCTCATCGGTCCTTCAAACAGGTCGGATAACAATTTCCTCAACCATGCTGCAACATATTCAACCTCAACACTGCTCAAAGCAACTGTGTCTTGCTTTCTGCTTATCCATGAGACCATGGAGGATCCCAAACTGAAGCATCCTCCTGTAGTGCTCCTTCCATCTTGCTCACTGCCTCCCTAGTCAGAATCTGTCTATCCAATCAGTTGGACATCATTCCTTCTATCATACTTCAGACAGTAGTGGATGGTTCCTCGCAGATATCTCATAATATGTTTTGCTGCTACCCAATGATCATGCTTCAGTTCCACTTGGAATTGACTGAGAACATTTACTACAAAGCATATGTCTGGTCAAGTATTCACCAAGTACATCAATGAGCCAATAAGTTGCCTATACTTGGAAGGATCCACGTGGCTCGATTCAAAACTCCTTAGTCTCTTCAAGTTTGTGATCATCGGAGTGGTCATAGGTTTGCAATCCATCATGTCAAACCTGTTCAACATCTTGATCACATGCTTTCCTTGACCCAAATAGACTTCATCAGGTCCTTGCCAGACTTCTAATCCCAAATAGTAATGCATTAGCCCAAGATCCATCATGTCAAATTCTGCTGCTAGTTGCTTCTTACATTCTTCAATTCAACCTTCTACACCTGTCAAGAGAAGATCATCTACATGCAAAAGAATGATTATAGGTTCTCCATCTACAACCTTAATTTAAAGGTTCAGATCAACAAAATTTTTTGTGAAGCCTATGCTTTGTAGGTATGCATCCATTCTAGCATACCATGCCCTTGGTGCTTGCTTGAGGCCATATAATGCTTTCTTCAATTTGCAAACATATGCCTTCCTATTTTTAACTTCGAATCCCAAGGGATGCTCTATATTAGACTTCTTCATCTATTGTGCCATTCAGAAAAACAGTCTTGACATCCATTTGGTAGATGTTCCATCCCATCGATGTTGTATAGAGACTAATGATCAAATCATTGTATATCTCGCTGTTGGAGCAAATGTCTCTTCATAGTCAATGCATTCTAGTTGAGAGAAGCCTCTAGCCACAAATATCGCTTTATATTTATCTATACTTCCATCTGCTGCATGTTTGATCTTGTAGATCCACTTGGAAGTAACCACAACTGTCTTTAGGCCTAGGTACGATCTCCCAGACTCCATTCCTCATTATAGATTGAGACTCTTCATTCATGGCATCTTTCCATTCTTGATTATTTACAGCCTCTTCAAAAGTGGATGGTTTTGCTTCTATTAGTTTTGTCATGTATGCAGCATACCCAAAATATCTCTTGGGTTTCTTGCTTTCTCTAAAGGATCCTTTCGCTGCCCCATGATCTTTTGCATCAAGTAGTGTAGATTTCAACCAATTAGATCTTTTCCTTGTTTTAGGGATGGCCACAGGTTGAACAGGTTCACTAGGACCTTCTTCTTCATGGTGTGACTCTTCTTCTCCCTTGTCAACTTCTTCCTCAAATACCGAAAGTTCTTCACCATCAAAGTCTATGGAAAGTTCCTTTGATTTCTTGAATGCTACGCTTTCATCAAATATGACATCACGATTGAATTCTATGTGATGTCCTTCTTTTATGTAGATCCAATAGGCTTTCAATGAGTTGCTATACCCAACAAATGTTCCCTTCATGCTTGATGGATCCAACTTCTTTCTTTTGTCCTTTGGTATATGGATATATATAGGACACCCAAAGATCCGAAGATGATCTACAGATGGCTTCTGTCTAGTGAACACTTCCTCTGGAGTTTTGTTGTCTAGGTTTGAATATAAACACTTGTCTTCATGGCTTCTTCCCACATAAACTTAGGTAGATCTTGATCGTGTAACATTGCTTTTACACTTTCTTCAATAGATCTATTCTTTCGTTCTGCAACTCCATTTTGCTCGGGACTATCAACTCCGTCTTAATCCCAGACTCCTTACATAATTCTATACTCTCTTTAGATGTATATTCTCCTCCATTATTAGATCTTAGTATCTTAATTCTTCTTTCTGTAAGGTTCTCCACTTCAGCTTTGAATTCTTGAAATTTTGTTAATACTTCGTCCTTGGTTTTCATTAAGTAAACCCAGGGCTTTCTTGAATGTTCATCTATAAATGTGACAAAATAAAGATGAGCTCCAAGAGATTCAGGAGTCATAGGGCCACATACATCGAAGTGAATGAGATCCAAGATTTCTTTTGACCGTGAAGCAATGCTTCCAAATGGTCTCTTGGTGTTCTCACCCAATGCACATCCCTTACATAATCCTTCATGATCTTCCTTCAACTTAGGCATTCCATCTACTATGGAGCTTAAAGTTGGAAGGATCTTGAAATGTAGACGACCAAATCTTTTATGCCAGAGTTCACACAGGCTAATTTCAATGTAAACTAGGGCTTGGGCTACAGGAGATATTAGTCTATAGAGTCTTCCTTCTCGAATGCCAATGACTTTAGCTTTGTTCTATACTTGAGTCTTTACTCCATACAACAACCCTTCCATCAATGAAAGCTACTCTATCACCCTTATCTTCTAAAGCTTGAAATGGAAAGTAAGTTCTTTTGCAAACTTGGAACAAATAGAATGTTGTTGAGGTGGATTTTGCTTCCATTCTCTAGCTTTATGGATGTCGATCCAATATCCTTTACAAGATAACTTTTGTTATCTCCGAGTTCCACTGAATAGGTGGATTTTGCTTTTGATAAGGTCTTCAATTGTTTGGAATGACTAGTCATGTGTCTTGATGCACCACTATCAATTACCCAAATGTCTTCATCTTGGAATTTGCTAGAGAGAGCCGAGAAGAGACCTTCATCCTTTTCCTTGATTGATACCTTCATTGAAGAAAATAAGAGACTCCATGCTTTCTTGATACCTTCCTTGAGATGGCTTGCTATCTTGGAACACTTGATGAACTTCTTCATTGTATAGGAGGTCTTCATGATGCCCTTTGCCAACCTTAGCTCCAATACCATGTTGAGAATTCAATAGGGCAATGAATGTGTTAATTCTCTTTAAGTTGATAACTGTTTGTGTTACCTTTTACCTTATTAGCTTTGATTCTTATTGTTATAATGTGAGATACATCAAACAACTATCAAAACAATAAGAACAATGACACAGTATATAGGCTGCAAGCCAGGGCCAAAACCCCTCCTCTTGAGGGGAAAACCCTTAAATCTCTTCTCTTCTTATAGATCCTTCAATTGATGAGTACCAATACCTTGTGACTCAGACAAATACCCTCCAAGATCAAGATCAACTTAGCCTCTTACTGCAAGAACTTCGACCTCCTACTGCAGATTTGAAATTCTATCTGCCCGACAACTACTGCAACTGTTGCTGCCCCTCTTGAAGACTTCGATCTTCTTCATAGAACCTGTTGGACACCTAATCCTAAATGGTTAGTGTGGAAGCCGAATGGACAAAGCAGTCCAAGAGACCTTGGGATGTGAATCCCAACGGTCACATAATGTACCATAAATATACATCATTTGTGAATAAAAAATGTACTGTATGTTTTATCTTTACTATTTGTTCTCGCTCACCATGTGTGTTTAACATGGTATCAGAGCCATGATGTGTGGCCTGTTTTCCCTAAGCAACTGGTCTAAGTTGCCTTGAATAGTGTTGACCTGGCCTTCATTACCTGCACTGCCTCTGCCATAAAGTATCTGCCCAGCACTGCCTCTGTCCTGAAATAATCTGCCATATTCCCTTCCAGCTTTGCTGTGTCAAAACGCTGCTCCCTCTGCACACTATCTTCTCCCTCCATACACATAATGCTCCATCTGAAAATCGTAGCCTGATGATGAATATCCCGTCAGAACGCCTCTTGTACACATAACGCTCCATCTGAAAATCGCAGCCTGATGATGAATATCCCGTCAGAACGCCTCTTGTACACATAACGCTCCATCTGAAAGTCACAGCCTGATGATGAATATCCCGTAAGAGCGCCCCTTTCTGTCACTGTCCTTGGCTTTTCTGAAATATTTGTTTATGTTCTCCCACTTTTCCTTGCATCTCTTGGCACTACGGTCGTATCCTAGACGAGACATGTTTGAGGCGATCTCTTCCCAGAGGGGGCCCTTGGCGTCGGCTTCTTGAAACCTGCGTTCCATGTTCGTACGCATGCGGATTAAGCTCATAGTTTCAGGTTTCAGCCATCGTTTGTTGTTCGGATCGTAAGTTTATTTTTCTCTGTTAACCAAGTCCCGCTGGTCCTGAGCTTCAGGATTCATGCTATTTTGAGGAGGCGACATTGTGAATATTTCTAGGAGCTATAGATTTTGCCCGGTGATTTTCTGCAGAGCGGAAATAAATGCCGCATCGCTGGTGCACGCGTTCCAACCGAGCCGCTTCTTGACGTCTCCATGCTTCTTCTCTGCTAACTCTTTCTTGCTCTCTTTGTTCTAATGTATCTAGAACTTTCTCGAGCCAGGCTTCTTGCCTGTCCATGAATTTCTTCATCTGCGCGTCGAAGTACATCTTCATCTTCGATTTCCAGCTCTTCCGTTTCCTTTTTCCTGGACTTTCAGTTAAATTTGTCCGTGTTGTTACGCCAAAACAACTGTCGGCAACATCAATAGTTGTTTCTCTGTACAAAGCTTCGACCTGGCTAAAAAAACGTGATTGGAGCGCAAACCCAATAAGAACCCTCCTCGTCTCTCCTCCTTTTCACTCTCGTCATGTTGCTGAGAAGACTATATTCACGTTTAACACCGACACCCATCACATGCATAGTATTATTGCCATTATTACTGCTGTTCTCAGAATGACTCATTAGCTGCAGCGAAGGACCAGACTGAGACAAGTGGTTTTGGAGAAGGTTATTCGTGTTGTCATGGTGAATGGAGCCAAGCTGTAGAGAGTTATGGTCTGTTGATGAGGCGTGGGAGGAATTGGGGCTGTTATCACCATTTCCCATGCTCAATTGAAGAGAATGCGGCATGGAGGAGGATCCACTAATTGGGAAATATCCGAGTGACAAATTTGGTTTCATGTCAGGAGGATCCATGGCTATCGACTAAACAAAACAATCGGGGGAAAATGCAAGAGTGGACTCTCCTTCAACTGGTGGATGGTTTGAGAAACCTGCTGCATTGTTTTATGGGAATACCCTCTTTTAATTTTTAGAAAATAGAAAAAAAAAAACCCTGTTGAATCCATCGGCTTATTATTACAGGAATATATTCGGAAGTTTTAGATATGTGGGGGTAGGTGTTGTATGGTCTTTGCGTTGTTGAATGTTTTTGGCTGGTTGGGTATGGGTGTGATCAGGAAGGAAGTTACATTGTATGTAAAATCCAAACACCGTGTTGTGTCACAGTTACAGGAGACGCTATTGTTCTCGTTTCTCACAGGATAATATTTCAATGCATGGTGGGGCACTGTTGTTCTGCGTAAGAAGTTAAGAGTTGGTGCCCAAATCTACCAAAACTTGGCACTGGCTATTCATTTTCTCTCTTCTTATATATACTATATTCTATTATAAAAAGAAGTACCCACTTTGATTTTATTGGCTTTCTCTCTCTTTTCAGTGCTGGTTACATAATTCCACTGAAGTTAGTTGTATGCTGTCATGCTTTCTTGGAATATTAGCTTTCTGCCAAGCCAAGCTTTTGATTGAATCCAGCATATGTAAATATAATTGTGGTAATGGATTTGAATTATGAGAGCATTTGAAGTTGATGGGATTGATTGAATGAGGATGAAGGAAACTTCACATATTGATTGAGTTTTCCTGAACCATGAAATATGTGAACATGTGTTTGATAAGCTTCCGCATGCAAATGTTAAAATGTGAATTTGCCAGACATTAAGGTACTGATTGAGCATAGGCCGAGATGCATGTTCATATGCATGTGCTACTATGAAACCTTTGAAATTGCGATGTTGACTTGGTTTATATATCTGCATTGTTCCACATAAGATTATGAGATTATTTCTTTGGGAACCTATAATCCCACAATTGTAGCTGTTCCACATGTTATCATGAATGGTTACAGTCTATTGAACTTGACTACTCTTTTCCACTGGCCGAGAAAGTGAAGGAGTATTTGAAGGATTCAAGCAAGTTTGTAGTTGTTGCTGCCCCAGTGTGGCTTTGTATTTAAAATTCATTATAGTGCATTAATTCCTTGCTTCAACTGCTGCATAAAGAGTTTGGTGAGCTGATTGTAGTATTTTATGGAGAAAAGTTTTGTCGGTTGTTTTGTCAGAACATAATGCTGGTCATGAGTAAACTCTTATTTTCATGTAATGGATTGTAATCAGTGCTTGCTGGTTGAACTCTGATCATTTGCTGCACATGTATAAAGGATATTGTTGTGTACTGTGAGTAGGTATTACTTTTATGCACTGAATAGTAGTTGTAAGGTGTAAATCTGACATTGAAGAAAAAATGGCTAGAATCAGTGAAGTATTAGAGTTCCTCAAAACTCTAATGTTGTCTACTACTCATGATACATTAAAAGTCAGCAAAGTTTCTCTCACAGACATTCAGGTCTGTCTACAAAATGCAAAGGAAAAGATAGATTTTTTACAACTTGAATCACAACTACAACAAGAAGAGTTACATCAAAATCGACATCATTCTGAACTTGTTTTTGTTCAGAACATTGAGACAACCACCCATCAGCAGCAAGTCAATAATGTTCCTGTTCATTCAAATAAAGCAGCAGTTGTACATGCAGATGTAGAAACTCAGTCTGCACTTCCCAAGCCCGTCATCAGACCTTGGGAACAACTTGTCCACAACAAGCACATAATTGGTCTTGGATATGACAAGGACTTGTCCTTTCATATTCCAGACAATGCCAAGCCCATTCAGTTTCAAAGTGCTGGATTCATTTATGACAGTTCACCTGCTCCTCATGACAGTTCAACTCCAGCTGTTCTAGACTCTGCCCCTCTTCCACAACAACAACAACAACAACAGTTTGTAAAATGCCAACACTGTGATCAAGTTGGCCATCTGAAAGACCACTGTTTTGATCTTCATCCATGTAAGCACTGTCATAAAACCACCCATTCTTCACAAAGACGCTTCAGCAACAAACTTCCTGCAAGAACAAAGATTCATCTTGGATGGATTGCTTCTTGGCAATGGGCGTCAATAGCCAAGAAGATATTCCAAACACATGTCAGAACTTGTTCCGGAATATTGAAGAATCTTGCAGTTGAATTTTCTCCATCATCTCACCTTGTATCTGACAGGGGGGAAATGATGGTCATCTACAAGCTTCAAAGCCACATCAAGCGAGCCTGAGCCACAACCTACCACACCAGTTTCAGAGTTGTAGCCAGAGACAAAGATGCCCCTCAGCATGCCTTCAGTTGGCAATCTGGGACACTTCCTCTAGCAGAAGACTTCATCTTCTTGCTAGTTTTGGAAGAGTTCTGAGAACAAAATTGAGAAAACTTCCTCTAGCAGAAGACTCCAGCTTCTTTCCAGTTTCGGAAGAGTTCCAGGAATTGCATTAAGCATTCCAGAGTTGTTGGTCATCCTTAAACCATCACAGGTTTAGACTTCCCTTTTCAGGTTGAAGTTTTACCTTTTATGCAAGGTGAGACCTCCCTTTTATGGTTGAAGGTTTCCCTCTTTAAAACAATAGGATCACTTCCTCTAGCAGAAGACTTCAACTTCTTGCCAGTTTTGGAAGAGTTCCAGGAACTACACTAAGTGTTCCAGTGTTGGTGGTCATCCTTAAACCACTGCCTTTTTATACCAAAATTTCAGAGAGCACATTTAGCCTAGTGCTGCCATGCATTTTTGCACATTTTGTATTTCAACTCTCTTCTTGGACTCATACATAACCCTTCGGATTAAGGGGGGGAATGCTGGACACCTAATCCTAAATGGGTTAGTGTGGAAGTCAAATGGAAAAAAGCATTCCAAGAGACCTTGGGATGTGAATCCCAACGGTCACATAATGTACCATAAATATACATCATTTGTTAATAAAAACTGTATTGCATGATTTATCTTTCATATTTTCTCTAGTTCACCATGTGTGTTTAACACACTCAAAAAATGACCTCTCTGCCCCTATTTTGACACACAGGAAGTAGTCTTGGGAGAATGAAGATTTGGAGAGCTAAATGAGCACCAAATTCAGAAATTCCACTTGGGTTGGAAAGTAGACAGGCCAGGCTTTCCAACAAGCACACTTGGGCACATTTTGGACTCCTGTAGGTACCCCAAAACAGCCTCCAAAGTGGTGTGGAACGTATATAATTGGGTGCGACGCATATAGAGAAAAAGGCCAAATTCACCTCCGTTTCGCGAAATTTCGATTCACGACTTTCTCCAAGTGGGCCTGCTCATCCACATTTCACTTTGTTTGGCACCTATGGCAAAATTTAAAGTATTTTCACTAGAGGATGGCTTTTATCCAAGTGGAAAAGGAAGGCGAGCAGTCACCCAAGCCATTTGTCATTTTTGTAATGATGCACCTGTAGCTAATGGTTAGCTTTCTATCTCCATTTTGTAATGATTTGAGAATCTCCCCAACTCTTGTCATTCTATTTCCTGATGGCATAGTCTATTTATTGTATGCAAACCATTTGCAAATGGTTGGTTGATTGTAATTTCTGGGAGACTGTGGGAGAGAAACTCAGTTCTTCATTGTATATTTTGACAGAGGATTAATGAAAGGCAGTGGCTCTGTTTCATGATATTCATGTGGCTGTGAGTGTAGAAAATGTGTCTCTTTATGTTTCATATATGTTTTGTTATGTTTCACAGTTCATTGTATCTTCATTTCCAGTGAAATTTTCTAAGTAAGATAAGGCAGAATTCATATTTATTGCTCTTCCTATGGGAAAGTTTCACGTATTTGTTCTTTTTTGTTGAAAAGGATTCATGTGTTCATGCCCTTTTCACCCTCCTAAACAATATTTCCATTTTTCATTACTTCAAATTTAATTGCTAGACTTTCCGCCTGTCTTGCCTCACGAAGTAATCTATGCCTTTGTGTTAAATTCTCTGCTCATTGCTGTAAGTTGGTCCAATACATACCAGAAACCTAGTCATTCATAAAAAAATTGTTTCTTGTATCCATATTTGTTTACTAACCTAAAATCAATATTTCACTGTAAGTCATCTTAGGCCATATCGTTTATCTATTCATTGAGCGTGACACGGAGAGAGCCCTTTCCTATTCTGGTAGGGCTAGCTACCAGACTGAGCATGGTTTGTGGTTACCCTGAATTTTTCCTTCCTTCAGCCTAAGGCGGATTTAGGTGCTAATAGATTGACCATAAAAAAAATCAATTTAAAAAAAAATAAAAAATTTCATAGTCTTCAAGAGAAAACACAGAGAGTTAAAAATGAAATAGAGAGTAGAAGGGAGAATCACCTGAGGATTTCTCATTTCTTCACTCTCCTAGTCTTCCTCTCAATCCATGTCACCATCCTCAAAATCCCACCAGATTGTATGATTAAAAGTTTTGAGGGAGAAGCAACTACATGACATCCTATAGGAAATCCTGTAGCAGCCTATCCAATAGAATAAAAATCATGAGTAGAAACAAGCTTCCAGCATGAAGATCCAAGGGCAAAAGGAACTCCAAAGCAGTAGCAACACCATCATATTGAACACTAGGTACCTGCACATCAAAGGAATCATCAGAGATCAATAAAGAAAGGAAGGAGAAATAGCAGGAAGCCAGTAAACAGCAAGCACCTTAGGTCTTCAACAACTGTAGAAAGGTACTAGTACCACAGGTAAGTATCTTGCTTCACTTTCCCATTTGCATAATGTAGTAAAAAGGTGTAAAGGTTATGAGTAAGATGGTTTATAAGTGAAAGATGGCCAATTAACTTGGCCACCTTCATTCAGTCAATGAAGAAAAAATAGTTGCTCCTCCCACATGTGACAATAGTGAAGTCAAAAAAAGAGAAGAGAAGGAAAAAAGCAGTTAAGTGTATAGAAGCATGAGCTGGGATTTGATTACGAGGAGAGGGGAATGATGAGATGGTAGTGGGGACCAACAGTACAAAAATAGAAGACATACCTCTGCTGCCAGCACACTACCTCACATAACTAAACCATAAGAGGAAAATATTATTGATCCCCATGCACTCATGTATTCATTTCCTCAAGGCTCATTGTAGAAAAGACACTCTCATACCCAAACAACCTACAAAAGAGGAAAATTCCATATGTCCCCTATGTAAGACTTCCTATAGGATTACATAGGAAATCCTAAAAGATTGCATAGGATACAAATAGACAGTCTCCAGGATTGGATGAAAAGAGATTTAGAGGGGAAAACACAAGGTTTGGCTACAACAAACACTATGATGAGGTAGGATCTTTAATTACTTCCCCTTTTCAAAGTGAATTGAATAAAAAATATCCTAGTATTGAGTGAATTTGGTAGTTGTTTAAGGAAAGTGTCTCCATAGTTATTTCATGTATTTACTTCTACATTCAAAAATTGTGTCAACCATCTGAGCTCCTCAAAATTAACCAACAAAATGACAGGGGGGTTTAATATAAGGGAGCCCATTAACACTGTGAGAATTCACCAACACCCTCAGATGTTCGAAATCTTCACAAGGCATAATTGCATGGGGTATTTTGAAAAATTAAGAGGGTATGATGATGAAGTGGCCTAAGATTTTTCTCTCTCCCTCATTCCACTTACAAGAATCCATGCCACTATTGTGGTAAGAGGCCTCTCCATAGAGCTCAGCCCTAAACTCCTAAGAAGAAGTACCACACTTCCCCTAGCAGTGCCTTGGAGAAAGGAAGACAAGGGAGATAGCCAAATTGCCAAGAAGAAGTTCTTTCCAGAGGGAGAAGAGCCCATTGAGGAAAAAAATGGAGTACGAAGAGCAAGCCTACCATACCCTTGGAATCAAGTGATCTACCACCTTATCAAATACATATCATGTGAGGGTAGGTATAGTGTGGTTTATAAGTATCACTTTAGGCTTCTTGAGGAATTGAGTTTTGGAGCATAAACACCTCCTCACCTCAGGCTCAACATACCATACTTCCTTATACAATCACTGATAGACAAAAGCATAAAGGTGCAGGAGGGAAACCACCAATAGTTATCCCACCATGGGTTAATTAGAATCATCATAGAAGATGCCCTCCAAAATCTCAGAATTCCTATCTAATGGGAAATTTTTAGAGACATGTAGAAAAAGGAGGATATCGAAGGCCTTACATATGACATTAATCCTACTGTCAGTGAACAGGATGAGGAAAAAACTAAAACATACGGATAAGAAGCAGAGAGGGATGAAGATGGGACAGAAGAGGAGAAAGAGAAGGAAGGTGATGAGAAAAGAAAGGAATATGTCAAGGATGACACTAATAAACAAGATGAGGATCTAGAAGGAGGAGAAGAGGGGAAAAACATAGAGGAAAAGGGCAATGGGAAAGAGGAGGAATAAGACAAGGAGGAGTCACCTAGGGTGTCTCTAGAACCCAATGAGAGAAAAGAAGCAACTGCCCTCACTAGTCTTAGCACCCCTATCAAAACGAATGGCAAAAGGCAGAGGAAGATCCCGTTACGTTTCATGACAACGAAAAGCACAAGGATAAGGCAAAGGAAACCCCAAACTCCAACCAAAATTCCCATTGTAATTGAGGACTCACCTAAAAAGTAGGAGAAAATACCTCCTCCTAAGTCTCCTATCACCTATCTGAGAAGGCCTATAACTAGATCCACCTCATCCAAAGGAAAATAAATCCTTTAGGATGCACAACAGGACCTATAGGAAGTAAAAGCAGTCCTACTAAAGACTCTGCTAAATCTACAGGAGACTCAAAAATTAGATAAGGAGGGAATCCTATAGTAAGAAACTAAAGAAGAAAACCCAAAGTTAAGGGAACCTAGCCCCAAACCTAACCTTCACTCCTATTACAAATTTATTGGAGGGGGTAGGGTCATTCGACAAAAAATTGTTATTCCATTATTCTTTGAGATTGAGAAGGAGAGATCCAAAACACATAGATGGATGTAGATTACCAAGTCCAAGGGGGTGGAGGACATTGGTCAAATTTAGGAGAATCTCAAGGAGAGGGGCATAGAACTAAGTAGCTTGCGGGACAGAGAGGCCATGATGAGAAATTAGTTAGAGATAGAAAATGCATGGTTGAAAGGAAAACTACAAAAAAGAGAGAACCAATTGGCATGTATGACCAGCCTCTCTTTGGAAGCAATATAGTGTAGGATGCCAGCTAAACCCTATGCCCTATATCTTAAGGAATAATGGATGCAGTTCCAAATCAATACCCTAGCACAGAAAGGCATTATGTCATTTCAGGATTATAGATAGTTCATTGATCTTTGTGATCAAAGTTCATTAGAAGAAAAGGCTAGGATGTTTGAGTTTTATTTGCATAACATCGCCTTAACAGACATAAATGTATGGGACCCTAATTCCAAGCTACAAGATTTATAGTTGATGGCTTTGGCATCATGGATGAACCATCAAGAAGTAAGGGCTGCAGAAATGAAGAAGATATTACCAAGAGAACAAACAAAGCCTTGATCAGAGCTCACCAGTCCAATCCAATGACCCTCAATAGTACACATAAGTTAATTATAAATGATCCTCAGCTTGCACCCAGGTATCTTACTACCCAAGAGCAAGCAATTTCACATTTTAAGGACATGTTCAAGTTGTTAGGGGATGACATCATACAAGCTTGCTTGAGGAGATGGAACACATTGCCATATATTTTAGAGATAAGAGAGTACCACTCTCCTCAAAGAATTAGAGAAGAACTAAACATGATACCCATGTAGGTAGAAAAGAAATTAGGTTTCTATGAACAAGACGAGGAAAGCACAATAGAGTCATTGGATGTCAGGGAGGCCACTAGAGCTATAAAGGACATGGATATTCACCGAGTTTCTTAAAGGATGAGCAACACTTTTAGTAGGAGGTGATGATGAGCCTCATTATTGGGTAATTATATGGGCTTTAATTCACCTCCTAGCTTAGTCAAACCAACTCTTCTCACAACTTATTACATGTTTTGATTATATTTTGTTTAATGAAATGGGTTAACATGAGATATTATGCCTAGTGGACTAATATGGATTGAATGCAAGTTTGGAAGAGAAAATCAAGGAATTTTGGCAAGACTAAGGTTTAAAATTCGAATGGGACAAGGGATAGAGATTGTAGGAGGTAAATCCTCCTCATTTACTCCTCCCCCATTTCAATATTCCTACATTAATCCCACCAACTCAAAGTGCAAGTAGCCAAGTCATGAAGATGAGAAGGAAACCAAGCAAGTGATAGACAAAGAGTTAGTTCATCTCGAGTTTGGGAGTCTAGCCCCCCTAAATTTGAGGAAGTCATTGCAGACTTTAGTTGGATAAGTAGAGAGGCCTAGAGGCTCATTAGGATTCAAATTTTTGATGTAAAACTCTAGCTATTTTCGAGCTCCAGACTTGTGGAAGACTTTGAAGTAATTTTCTATTTTGGTAATAAGAATGAGCTTTTTCTTGATTCAGTACTGAGTTAACTCAAAGGGTTAAGGCTCTTGGGTTAGGGCCGAATCATAGCAGCAAAGATCTCCTCTTCTTCTACCTTTATGCTTATCTTAGTTTCATAGATTCATGGTTAAACTATTATTATACGTATTTTATTGCAAGTAATGAAGATTTGATTAATTTTTTATTAGTTTTCTTCCATTTGTGCTTTACTTCAATATCAAGTTAGAAGGGATAAAAGAAGCACCGCAAAGCTTTCAGTACATGTCTTGGCCTCACTTCTATCTTCCACGATCATGATTTGAGTAAAAGACCCTTATGCATCCCAAAAACACAGATTTCCATTTCTTTCATGATATTTAGAGTTTGTTGTACTTAAACTAGCATTTGATTAGTTTTTCAAAGTAATATTTCATTTCCATATCTTTTATATTCATTCTTGCAGTAGATCCCATCCATGATTCCATGTTATTAAGCAATTACTTCATGCATAAGGTAGACAATTAGTTGATTAAATTCTACTTTTCTAGCTCATGAAAAATCTTTTTGTTTACATGACTCTTCGGAAATTACACATGTTTGATGTAGAGTAGGTTCTTCAAAAGTAGAAAGAAATCTCATAGCTAACAACCACCCTCCAATTTCATCCACCCATAGGAATTCCTTGTTTTCATGAAAGCTTTCACCAATTTCATCATTTTACATAGAAATTTCCCTAAGCATTTTGAGCAAATCCAACCATCTCCTAAACTTAGTTTTTTGTTTTGGTTGATCTTAGGCCTTTTCTCACTCCGTTCCACCCATAAACCACCTTCCCAAAGCCTTCCATCACCTCTAACACCCATTTTTTTGATCTCATTTATATCCTATAGAAATACATGGAATCTTATAGGTTTCTAGTACATCCTGTAGGTTTTCCTGTAGTGGCTTGTTTTCAGGCCGACTTGACGGAAAACCTCTAGGAAGCCTCCAAAATTCACCCAAGGGTCTCCCAAACCTTCCAACCATCTCCTGAACCTTCCATCGATCCATGAGCATCCTTGAACCACATGCTAGATCACCAAAGGAGATTAGTTTGCACACTTGATTTTTCAAGAAAAGCATAAAAAGACAAAACATATTTATTATAATCCTTTACATGCATAATAGTGATGTTTGATATTTTTAACTCCCATGCTCAGGACAATAGCATTTTGGTCATGTTAATTTAACATGATTGCAAAGCATAGCTCTTAGCAGTTAATTAGGAAATGGTGTGCCTTAGCATTGAATTTCATTCTTTTCAATTATTGCAGTAGATCAGCTCTCCCTTAGAGTAGATTTCTATTTCTTTCATCAAGGAACCAAGATTCTTCTGAACCCATAGAATCTGGCTTGCAAACCCTAGTGGTCTCTCGCCAGCTGAACAATGACAAAGGGCATAACCATCACTTTTACTTGTGTATACAACACTGTCACCTCCAAGTTTGTATGAACCTTGGGTTGATAAAGTAAATTTGGTAATATTGGTTCTCATCAATAGATAGTTGAGGTTTTTAGTAGTTTCTTTCCCAAAATAAATATTGTGTTATGTATGATTGATATTCTTCATGTTCTCCCCAGATGCGGGTGCTGAAAGGTGACATTAAGGTGATGGGATGGGTGTGCAGGGAAGGCCACCTGCCCGCCATGCAAAGAGGTGATATGTACACAGGGGGAGAGGGACATTCCTGATGGCAATGTTTAAGAAACAAAGGACTGCAGCAGAGGAGCATTAACGCTCTATCCAATTTCGACTGCGCAATAGGGCTCGGCTCCTCGGCTCCCATGAATACCATAGTAATGTTGGGAACGCTTCGAGGCAAGGGCAGCAAGAATATTAACAGTGGAAGCACAGGCATTATCATGTTAATTCAGGTTGGGTTTGGGCTTCTACTGCTGCCTCTGGTGCTGTTGAGTTTACGCCCTGGTTTGAATTCTTAGGCCATCCCCTCAATTTCGAATTTTCAGCCCGATTTTGATTCTCTCGACTCTCTGCATCCCAATTCGGCTCTGCCCAGCTCTGTTATTATGGTTTGGCCTCAACAGCGAATGGTCAGCTGTCAAGGCTCCACCCGAGGAGGGTCCTCGTGCCCTTCAGTCGATGCGGATACCTTTCCTCACTGCCATTGCCACTGCCATTTCCCTCATGCTGGAGGTGTAAGTTTTCTTAGGCAGAGCCAACTCCTGGAAGCCAGCTCTGTTGCGTCCTCGTCCTCGCCTTTTTTCAGCTCAGCAGTCTTCACCTTCAATAGACCTCTGAACCTCCCCCCGATCAACACCCATGTCTTCGTGCTACTCATTGAGGAGGCCCAAGATGAGGGCAAATCCAGTGCACAACGAGAGATGACCTCACCAGTTGATACCGCGAAAGCTATGGAGATGCCCTCTGCAGATCCGGGGAAGGCAACGAAAAGACCATCCAGCTAGAAGGAGGACGTCCAAATGGAGCTTGTCACGACTGCAGCGAAGGAGATCCAAGCTTAGGACACGGAGGAATATGGATGGTGTAGGATTGTGGAGGAGGTTCCAGAAGAATAATTGCTGCTCCATCTCAGGTCACGCTGCCCAGAAGGGATTTTGTTTATTCCTTTTTGGCTTTGTCTTCATGTCAAAATGTTTGTGTTAGTGTGTCAATGTGGCATTGTGCCAACGCTGCTATTCAAGGCTGGTTTTTGACACATGGATGGATACTTTGTGTCAAAAGTTTTTGAATACCCCTGCATGGGATTGCTCTTTTTTTTGCTCTCACCCCTGTGTGGGAATGACTAGTGGTCTGGTTCGTCCTCTTCTATTGCGACAGATGTTGTTCCATGCTGCCATTTCTTCTAGGCAGCTGGATCTTCTAGATAGTTTGAATGTATTTGTACTATGTTTTTGTATATAATACAATAGTTTTCCTGAGAAAAAAAAAGATATTCTTCATGTTCTTCTTATTATTTTCATTGATCAATTTTGGTTTCCAGTGAAGAGTAGAGTAGATTATTGTCTTGTGTTTTAGCATATCACATAAGCTATTGAATACAGAGTAAAAATCTACAATTTATAGCATATAAATGACCTACAATTACAAAACCTAAAATCTACAATTACACCAAAGATTGATTTCTCACCTTTTAAATCATGTAAATATGTGATGACAACATACAAAGTTTCTTATGAAAGACTAATTTGCATGCAAAAAAGTTAAAAAAAAAAGAGTACATATGATCCAATTATAAATAATGAGCTACATTCTTGAATCCCACTAGCTATGGGATCTATAAAACTAATTGGGAGTGCTCCTAGTTATTAATTAATTCAAGATGTCGAAATAAAAACATCAATAACAATGACTATAAAATGTAACTACTAAGAAAATGTTAAAATTGTAATTACAATGCTTGGCTAATATATGTTACATCGACAAAATATTGAAGGTGTTAGAGCCTAGATTTACCTCAGGATGAAAAGGTAAGATTGTATGTCCACATCAAACAATGCTCAGCCTCGTAGGGCTCACATCAAACCATGCTCAGCCTCGTAGCTAGCCCTACGAGGACAGGAGAGGGCTCTCTCCAGGTGAATCTCAGCAAAAGATAATCAGATGGGGCTTAAGATGACTGATTTTACAACTAATATTAGGCTAGGTATGAAGTGCAAGGATTTAATTTGATTTTTTTTGGGGGTTTTGTTGGAAAAAGGGAAAGGCAAATTTGGGTCTCTGGATGAGGCCAAATTTTTGCAGAGTTCTGGTTGGGGCAAGGTTGGAAGTAGTTTTGATGCTTCAGATTAAATGAATGAATAGAAAAGACCGCTGAGGAGATGAAGAGGGGAAGAGGCTGCAGGAATCCTCTCCAAACAGAAGAAAACATGTAAAAGTAAACAAATTTTAAGGCAGAACACAGCAAGCCAATGAATTCTACCTTTGTCACTCAATTTGTTTAATTTCAGAAGCAAAGAGAAGGGAAATGGCATACATGAAACATCAATGAACTTATAATTGCATGAAGGAAAAACACCATCAAAACATAGAGCCACAACGATCCCAACAAGTGCTGCAAAACCCTGGTCTTTTCTTTGCCAAAAATGCAGAAATCAAATGTACAATGGAGTGCCCATCAATCCCAAGTGTCCAACCATGAAAATGACTTAGAAATTACATAATATAGACAAGCCAAACCCATTCAATTGCCTCTAGGGTTCGAGCTCATCATTCTAGGAGCTATTTGAACCAATTCTAAACAAGGAACTAAAATCTAGGCAATCAAACAACTTGCCTCTATATGCTAGGAAACTAATTCATTCATTTAATTTTCACTTTTTAGTGAGTTAATCCTCTAGAACAAGTAAAAATGTGCCAAAATTATATCATGGTCATCAAATTACATCATGGTAGATCAATAGTTACATCAAAAAGTAAAACTAGTCAAAACTAGGTGAATTTCGGAGCTGAAGAGTGAAAATGAGGCCAAATTTCTCTATGCGTCACGCCCAAATTCTCTATGTGTTGGGCCACTTTGGAGATGATTTTGAGGCACTTACTGAAGTGAAAATTGAGCTCATGATAGCTTTTTGGAAAGCCTTGCCTATCTACTTTCCAACTTAAGTGGAATTTCTAGATTTGGATGTCATTTGTGCCTCCAAAACTTCAATCTCCGAAGACTGGTTCATGTGTGTGGAAAAAGTGGCAGAAAGGCCATTTTCAAGGTGTTTTCGACCCTTTAAGCCACCCAGAACTTGATAAAATCTCTAGGTCATTCTTGAGCATGTATAATTTATCATAAAAAACCCAAAAATATCAGGTTCTCCTCCAGAAGATGTCCCAATCATAAGCACGTGCCAAGTGGTGCTACGCATTGGGTAGGAAAACCTGTTTTGAAGCCAAAAAATTCAAAATTGACAAAAGTTTCTCCAAATTCCTTGAAATTTGGGCTGTAGATCCCCAATCAAGTACCATGCTCAAGCAAAGAAGTTTAGACCAATATTTGGAGTCGATCATGCATTTTGCGATGTTTTAGTGTTCTCCTAGTGCATGCAGTTCAATGGTGGAATCACTGTCTTGTTCGTATGATGAATCTGTGTCTGTCATGGTGTTGCAATGTGTATGACAAGTTTATGTTTGATTGGTTGAAAATGAGAAATGAATACTTGATTTCTTTGTCTCCAAGTGCCAAATATGCCAAAGGGAAATGAGGGACTGTGAGAAATATGGAATAGTGGGTACAATGGAGTGGGGGAAAGGGTATGGTTCAATCAAGTGAAGTTTGCAATGTGAGGATAGTCACTTGATTGTGTTTTAGGAATGTGAGGTTTGGGGATTTAGGAATTTTGCAAATGATATGGGAAAAATAGAGTAATAGGGTATAGTAGAGTTTAGTGATAGGAAAATGGGACTTTAGAAATAAGTGAGTTAGGGATGTAGAGGAACAGGGGATTTAATAGGGATGATGGGTTTAAGGTGAGGGGAAGAATCAACATGGTGAAGGGGAAAAGGAGTCTTTGGCACCAAGACACCAAAACACAACCCTAAGGAGGAGATTTAAACAAAGTAATAAGGTTTTCAATTTGACATCACAAACTCTCATAATCCACTTCAATGAGCATCAAACATGTTAATGACAATTTCATAAACTTCTTAGAGCAAAAAGAACTAAGCAGATTGGAGTTATTTTGAAACAAATGAAAAAAATTTGAGTTCTGGCTCTGTGTGCCATGCAGGATTCCCAATGTGCCACGCCTCACTAATGCACTGTGCCCTTGTTATTTTACACTCGAAATTGGAGCCCAATGCACCGTGCCAGTTATGTGCGCCATGCCACCTGCCCAATGCATAACACTTTTTCCAGAAGACTTTTGGAGGCCTTCCCAGTGTCCCAATTGGGTTTGGGATAGCTCATTGAAACTATTTTTTAGTCTACTTTCCATCCCAATTGGAATTTTTCAATTTGGAGTTCATTTTCCTTGTCATAAATCAAATCTCCCAAGACTGGTCAAAATGTGCCAAATGAGGCTGCCTCATGGCAGAGTGCTGTTGCAGTCAACGTTTAAAGGTGTTCCTCAACTCCAAATTGAGCTCATGATAGCGCATTGGAAAGATATGTGTGTCTAATTATTATTTGACACATAAAGGAGGTCATTTGGCCAACCCCACTAGGAGAAAACGTGATTTTCCCAAGGTCACTTTAGTGGTGCATCAATTCTCCCGAGGCAACTATATTATTGACATTTCTCTAAAACCATGACACCTGTGTAAAAAGTGAAGGAAGTTTTTCTTCCCTGGTCTATTTTAGTCAAAAACCTCTCTCAGTTGTTTCAACTTCATCTTTTATTGCTCAGAAAAATCATTGGAGTAAAACTTATCCCGATGTGTGAAATAGGGGACTTATCGAAATGAAGCAAAATGAAGGGGATAGGGGAATTCTAAATTCTTGAGGAAATTTGGAGAAGTAGGGAGGGATGCAAGGTGTTAGGATATTCCGACACATAGGAATAGTTAAGTTCAACTTGGTCTAGTATAGAGTTAGGTTAGCGTTAGGTAAAGTGTGTTTCTTTACCGTTGTACATTTTGTAACTTACAATCCGACGGTCACGATATGTAGTATCCGACGGTTCATTCTCTCCTCGGTATTACCGACACTTGATCCGTGGCTTGACACCCGATTGGTCCATGAATTCTATTTAAAGCGCATGGAGGGTCATTTGTAGGTTAACCGTGCATGAGAGAAGCTTATGTAAATTTTCATTCTTTTATTAATAAATTGCCTGTAGTACCCACGTTGGCGCAGGCCGTGGACTGTTTCCCTCTCTAAGGGTTTTAACCACGTCAAAATACTGGTGTATTGATCTGTGATCTGTTTGTGAGCAGTGTCCTTCTGGTGTTCTGTCTAGGGAACTTACCCTGTAAATTCCTACATGGTATCAGAGCTCTGAGGAATTTACAGGGTAAGTTCCTCAGACAGA